>JAODJX010000047.1:3228326-3246164 GCA_026776945.1 Isichthys henryi
CAGTCTTCTCTTTATGGTAGACTTGGATATTGATACGCCTACCTCCTGGAGAGTGTTGTTCACTTGATTGGTTGTTATGAAAGGGTTTCTCTTCACCATGGAAATGATTCTGCAATCATCCATCACTGTTGTCGTCTGTGAATGTCCAGGCCTTTTTGCATTGCTGAGTTCACCAATGTTTTCCTTCTTTCTCATGATGTACCAAACTGTGGGTTTGCCACTTCTAATGTTGTGGCAATTTCTCGAATTGTTTTTTTCTTCTGTTTTTGCAGTCTGAGGATGGCCTGTTTCACCTGCATACGGAGTTCCTTTGACCGCATGTTGTATGTTCACACCTCTATCTTCCACATGCAACCAAAACATCTCAAACGCCTTTTATCCGCTTAATTGATAATGAAAGAACAAAGGAATTGCCCACACTTGTCCATGAAATAGCTTTTAAGTGAATTGTCCACTTTACTTTTGGCCCCTTTAAAAAGAGGGTGGCACATGTTAACGAGCTGATTAATACCATATTAACATTTAATGGAATTTAAAATGCGAATGTAACATTGGTTCAGAGGGTAACAATGTTGCTTCACACTTTCAGGACTGGGGGTAAATCCTGTATCTCCAACCTGCAGATAGGTCATCGATCCTTATTGAATGTTAATGTGTGTCTTGAGATGAAGTGGAATGGCATAAAGGGTGTACCCCTGCATGGTGTCCTAGGCGGCCTGGGATTGGCTCCAGGCCCAGGTTTGCATTTGCAGAAAAAAATAAATCTAAAGGGTACGGGAAATATGGCCAAGAAACAATTTACAGAAATGAAGAGACAAAACAAGAGGGAGGTCAATTAAATTTTTTAATAAAATTACTGGGAAAATATGGGCGTATGTCTTCATTGTGATGAACTAGAGAAAACCCCCGCCACTGCACTTTAAACAAGATTATTCCAGCATGAGAGTGAATCGAGACATGCGCAACAACGCTGAGCCCGAGCGACTGCCATAGAAGGCAAGCGGAATTAAATCCCCTTGGTACGCGGAACAAAGGCGATATATGGTAAATGGAAGAGTATGAGACAATATGCATAATTTTAAGGTCGATTTTTTTATGTCTCTTTCCACCCGTAAGCTCCTGCGATTTCCCCACTAACGGTGGACTTGTTGAGTCTATTGCTTTTATTTATTGTACCCGTATTTTAATTTTGCTCCCATTGTCTCATTGTACTATTCGAAGGCAAATGCACCTCCGATTGGACACTACAAAGATTTTATCATTGCACGCCTACGTTTTAAACCACTAGTAATAGATGCACGATTTTTTGGGGGTTTCAGGGCTGACTACCCCCTTCAGAATCGGCACCAGACTCGTAACACATGAAACTGAAACTAAAACTGAACTGCCACTTTATGATAATAAGCCACTTTCGTAATATTTAGAGAATGATTCTCTTACTGGGTGTTGATTAAAATGCATGGTTGCGTAAATACTGTATATTATGCATTTGGTAATTGTGCGTTTTATTTTCCTGCCACCTCGAACATATTTCCTGCCCTTCGATTGGCCGCGAAACGAGGTACGATCGGCGCCGGTCGGAGCGCCACTCGCTCGGCCGCCTCCCACTTCCAGTTGTCAGCGGGCAGAGCTGCAGCCAGCCGGAAGCGCTGGGAGTCAGCTGCAGGCTTTTAAAACATTAAAATTCAGCGATCTGCGGCATTGCAGCGCTGCTTTTTTCTCCCCTTTCGGAGTAACTGAACGTTTCCGTACATTTTCACTTTTGGAGGAGAAGGAAAATAAAGTGGGGAAAACGTGTTTTAATGTGGCGGATCTTGAATTGGGTGCGTATTGGGATGGCGCGGGCACTTTAGAGAGCATTGGTATTTGCTGTAGATAAGTCATTATTTTTAATAGTCGCCTTTTTCTTAGTGAAACCATAGCTTAGTGAAATCAACTCGCTGTCGTGTTGGAAGCGAGACGGTGGCAGCCTGGGCGTGCTGCGCTCAGGCGCATATGGGGTACGGGCTTGAGGAAGGAAAGGGGGTGACTGATGGTGTCTAGGGGAAGTGCGGATTGCTGCAAAACTAGCTAGCTAGCACAGAAAATAAGTTAGTTATTATCATTAATCTGAGTTTTTGATTGCAGCACACAAGCATCAGCACAGCGCGATAGGGCATTCATTTTGGCGGAGAAGAATGCTTGGGTTTTAAGAAGATCCTTTATTATTATTGATATTAGTATTTATTGTCTTGTGTGGTTTTTAAGAGCGCCTCAGGGTTCGCACTGGCCGCAGTTAGTTAAAAGGCGGACGATTAATTCTAAGGCGTATCGCTGAGTGTGCGGCCAGATTGATCGGCATGGCTTCGGTGAGCAGTATCGGCGCCTCCATCGCCAGCAAGACCAAGACCAAGAAGAAGCATTTCGTGGCTCAGAAAGTGAAGCTCTTCCGTGCCAGCGACCCGCTACTCAGCGTCCTCATGTGGGGAGTCAATCACTCGGTGAGTCCAAATATTTCAGAATAAAAATGTATTTGATTCTTGTAGCTCCGGCGGCTTTACCGAAGCGGTGTCAACTGTCGGATCATTGGCACCAGCAGCCGGCTTAGAGGAGCGATTCACCGCCCGCCTCTTCTCCTCCGCATTCGGCATGTTTCCCGTTTACATTTCTGCAGCCGATGTGGGCGGCGGTGGGACGCCGAGGCGGGACCGGGACTGGGGCAGCGCTGTCCAGGCGGGACGGCTTTGCTGGGGAAAAGGCGTACTTGGGGTGCAGCAATGAGGCGCCTTGCTTTCGTTTAGTTGCCACGATCGCGGCCGTATAACAATGAGACTGGGTAGATGCGCACTAGTGCATTAGAAAAAGACAGGGATTAAATCTTAAGGTACTCAAACGACAGTCATTTATTCGTCAAACGTATTCAGTTTTTTCATCTAGTTTGTCCAGTGTGATCCGCGGTGACCTTATGCAGAGCACCAATTTTGCCATATATGCATTCACTGAGGGTGATAGATTTTTCTCCGGCGACCTGTGGGCATGCAGGCGGTTACAGTGTGACAGCTGCTCTAATACGAAACGTGTATGTGCGCCTGGGATTTTGGTTTGGGATTGTTGTCGGTGCTTTACGGTATGCTTTGGTTTGCAATTTTAAGGCCTCAGCTTTTGAACGTGCGGTGTAACATTTTCCATCCCTGCATCTAAACAGTTAGTGTCATCGCTGTAACTCTCTGATCTTGCAAGCGATAGCCGCTTCTTTTCTAGCTGTTGTATTTCCTGTAGAGAGTAGTTCCTACAGAGTAGTGACGCTAACCTATTACTTTCCTTGGAATCAGCAGTCCTTATAGACATTCAAAGGGTTTGCAGTCGGCTACTAGCACACTAAAGGTACCGTTTCTAAACCAGACCAGATGTTTAGGACAGTTTAGTTGTCCAGACACTTGTATGAACCCAGATGGAAAATTATTCTGAAAAATCTTCTTGCACTTTCCTCTAGGGGCCTTTTAGGTTTTAAATAGAAGATGAACATGAAAACAGTCGCACAAAGTTGAAGGCACGGAGATTTTATAAATAAACTTTGACCTTTGAATTTGTGACTGTCAGTTTCTTGTGAATGTAATGAAGGACGTAAAGATGTCTGTCAGGGGTGGGTGTTAATTCCATTGTAACTTTGCCCATTTTCTAAATGCTTTATGACGACAGCGAGCTGCAGGAAGATCATGTAGTTCAAGATCGAAAGGAGGTCAACAGGTGGACTGTCTCGTACGTCTTCATGTCTTCAGAGACAAGGGCCACGAAGCACCAAGCTGTTGGAGAATGTTTGCCTGAAGTTCTTACTTGTTGCCGGGACATCGACGGCGTAACTGCCGAAGGACAACGTGCAGCAGATGACAGCGGGGATTATTGGGGGGGGGGGTGATCTTCGGCCTCATTACGGTGGTCGGGCCTGCAGCAGAAGTCGTCTCGCATTGTCGTCACACCTAAATCCCGTCACCTTACTGAGCCAGCAGCGTGAGCTTGTCCCCAGCATGCAGATGCAGTAAACTGTACTTTTTTTTTTTCTTTCTTTCATTTTTTTGGAGAAGCCACCACTTTCAAATAGTCCGGGCGCGCCCCCCCCCCGCGCGGGGGGGGGGGGGTGGTTTTTGTCTTTAAGCAGGGCTTGAATGCGAATACTGGCTCTTGAACTTGTACGCAGCTTTAAAGGTATTGAAACTTATCTTGTCATACACTACAGGAATGTGCTTAACTTAAGCTGTACCGTAAGTTCCAGAACTGCCAGATTCTCAAGTACACTAACTGTACATGTTGTCGTCTCCTCCTCCTCCTCCCTCCTCACCCCCTCCCCCCCACCCAAAAACAAAAAAACAACAAACTGAGAAACCTCTTTTGTTCATGTTGTGTTTGGTCGTCCTTCTACTGAAGATGTTTAGTGACGTCTCCTGATCACTGTTACTGGGTCAGTGTCCTACTCCTTGTCTTCCAGTTGCTGGGGAGACTCTTTGGTTCCCATGGCAACAACCCTTCTGTCAGCCTTAAGAAATTATGCAAGAACAAAAGTTTAAATATCACATGGATAACACTGGAATTTTAAATGTCCAAAAAAAAAATTAAAAAAACAGGAAATACTTTGTGGTTTTTTTTTTCCCCCGTTGTGTGACACAAATTGTGTTCTTGGTTACGCAAGTCAGCATTATGGGTCGGCCCGTGTGTGTGTGTGTGTGTGTGTGTGTGTGGGGATGGGGGTGGGGACTCGTGGTCAGCTGTTACCCCTCTGACAGGTATGAGGTTTGGTTCTTTGGACTGCTGTCTGACAACTTGCTAGTGGAACTTACATTTTGCGAGTGATTTACGCTCCTCAAAAAAATAGAACTCTTTTCTATACCCGGGTGCAGTGTAAAACGCAGCAAAACGCACGTCACTCTCGGTGGCAGCGTAACACAAACCAGTCATTTTCCCGAAGGGTCCTTACCATGGTGCACTTACCTGGCTTTCTGCCTGCTCACGTATGTCGCATAAAAGTTTGAATTACTTTGTCGTTCACATTTGCTGTCTTGGTTAGGCTACTGGGCCTTTTTGTGGGTCCTGCATGGCATAGAGAAGAGCAGGCACTGTTAATTTCCAATTTTTTTTTTTTTAATAAGTGATGGGGGTGGAGAAAAAAAGCCCGTTTATATAATCTGATACTGGAGCATTTTAAGGAGTATGCAATGAGGGTGGTGTAGTACTTAATAGCAGGGAACTGGGACCACAAGCTTTGAGGACATTGTGCTGTAAACTGAGTTTTGCTGTATCGGCATCAGGAAGGACTATGAGTTTATACTAAGACGTATAAACTTCAGCGTAGTCATACTTCAGCTGTGTGCGGTATTACACATTTGTTATGCTGTGCATTTTAGAAGTTAACGCAGCAACTAATGCATTTCTAAATGTTTTTATACTGGCATATGTAAGGTTAAAAAAGGAGCTTGCACCTCCCCGTCCCGCGTGGAACCACAGAATAGTTACGCTTAACTTCCCTTAACTGTTCTCGTTCGTTTTCAATTGTAGTGCTTAATAGCGCGGATATAATATTCTTTTGGCCACTGGGTGATTTTTGGCGCTGTTTCGACGCTTCCGAAGACCTTTACCTTGGTACCGACAGCAGGCAACTGGACACTGATTTTCGAATTCAGAATAACAACTGGGACTAGTATTACAATGAATCTGGTGATTCACCTTAAAACCCGGCACGCACTGATCGAACGGAAAGGACAGCTCTCCAAGGTAAACTGCACAGTAATCTTACATCGTAATATTTCAGAAAATCATCTTAACGTTGCTGAATATAACTTAGTCTGTCACTCGCTAACTTGTTAGTCAGTTAAATTGCGATGTTTCACGGAATTACGTATTGATTCATTTATTAATCTAGACAGTGTCGATTTATGGAAACGAGCGATTTGTAGTTCAAGGAGGACACAAAGTAGTATGAGTCTAGGCATATTACGGAATAAACGGGATTATTGTTTATAAACTAACGTTATACTAATGTTGCACTTTCATGTGCAAGATACTCTGACGTTAATTTGCCTGTCGGTGAAGGAAATTTGACTACAATTTATTTTACTCATCTTGTTTGCTGGCCTTATAATTAACTTCAAATAAGTAATAAATCCACTAAAGTTATTCATGCAAGCTTTATTTAGGTTTTAAGCTATATCTTCACTACCTAATAATAAAGCTACTAGATACACGTCAGTTTACAGAAGTCCTGCTCATAACTCCACGCCCTCCTGTTTTCTTTACTCCTGTCACTGTAGATGAAAAAGTTCTTCCCTGAGAAGGTTACGTTGTGCTTCCGAAGAGGAGATGCAGCGTTGGTGTATATATACTCATTTCTCACTTGGCTGCACTTTTTAGGTTTCCAGTCGCGGACACTTTCCCAGGGACTGGCTGACCTGACTGTCTCCTCTACGCCAGTTCCATGAGGTGGCCTCCTGGATGTCCAGCTGTCCTGCAGGAGGTCCCACGTATATGCTGAACACATTTAAGACAATGCATCATTCCAGCTATTAGTATGCAACATACCTTCTTATCTTCATACACTTGTGTATGACAACCTGAGCACCTGTACCTTTCTATGTAAATAGTCTCAATAAAAAAACCGCGTAATTAAATACAGTTGTAACCACTGAAGAATGATTGGTGAATGTGATTACAAAATATGCACAAAATCGTTTATGCTTTTAACTGACTTGCATTTGAATCTAACTTCAAGTGTGTAAGAAAAATATCAATGGTAGAGACGTCTGCAGTATCTCCACCGTGCAAAATAAAGACTCAATTTCATTGGCTGACAGTCTGCTGTGGCTGTATACGGGGGAGGGGCGGGTATATTAACCACTACATTAACGAGGATGTGTACCTTAAAAGAAGTTCGGGTAACTGAAGGAAGTAACTCTGAGTTATAATGTATGGTACACTGTAGGGTTCATATATTAATAGTGGGTCGCTGGGCCATGTTCTCCATAATTAATCGGCAGACACAGTTTGGGGTTCAGTCACCAGGTGGGGTTCATTACACCCGTACCGCTGCAATCACACACACTCGCACTGCCCACAGTGCTCATCGCCTCGTTTACTCCACACACACACACACGCACACATACACACACACCAATAAACATTAATCACTATACATGACATAACGCACAGCACATTTATAACAACACATGGGATTACTGAGAGCTATTTACAATCTGGCATCAGTCCGACATGCCGCGCTGTCTGCCGGTACCTCTACGCTATAATATGTCTGTTCATGGTAATTTATAGACTTTTTCCAGGGTAACCGATTGGATAGATGAGCAATTATAATCAGGAGATTAGTGATCAGTAGTCTCTTCAGGTCTCGTGTCCGGTATTTTTGCAACAGCGTTGGTGGTATAGTGGTTAGCATAGCTGCCTTCCAAGCAGTTGACCCGGGTTCGATTCCCGGCCAACGCAGCTTCTCTTTTTCAAACTAAACTTGAAGGGTTCGTTTGATTTTTCAGGTAATAATTTATAAACTTTAGAAAAGCTACGAAGGCAAGTGGCTCGTTGGTCTAGGGGTATGATTCTCGCTTTGGGTGCGAGAGGTCCCGGGTTCAAATCCCGGACGAGCCCGTCTCTTTATATTTCCCTCAGGAAAACTTTCCATAATTAAATGGAACACGACCCTAAACTATTCCTTACTAGAAAAGCATCGGCGTTAATGATGCCGAAGTTTAACTTTTCTGCTTCGTTATACCGTTACATGCGTGGGGTTGAAGGATAAAATCACATGGCCAGTACGGGGATCGAACCCGCGACCTTGGCGTTATTAGCACCACGCTCTAACCAACTGAGCTAACCGGCCACAGTACATACATTCAAAAAGAACCGAAGGTCAATTAGTGTCACTAGATGGCAGTAAAGGTCTGTATTTGCAGCGTACTTTGCATCTCACATATACATATACATTAGAGTAAAAGCAACATAGGAATTGATACGGAATCAGCTAGTCAAACTGCAGGGAAAGTAAAACTAAGTGCTCTGTTGTTACTCAGTCTTGTTACTTATTCCCAATAAATAATTTTTGACCTCGTCATTTTTCATTTGCAGCATCTACAGAAGCGTAAGTTCTGTATGGCTCGTTGGTCTAGGGGTATGATTCTCGCTTAGGGTGCGAGAGGTCCCGGGTTCAAATCCCGGACGAGCCCTGCTTTTAATCTATCACGTGCAATTTTTTCCCCGGAAGATTATAATGTGATTATCATCACCTTCCGTGTCTGTTGCATTTTTACAAAACGAACAAAGGACTGTGTCACCTATCTATCTTCCAACTGCTTATCCTGGTCGGGTGTCGTCGGGGAGAAATAGATCTAATTGAAAAGTTGAAAATCTTTTAAAATTAGAGCGATCAATAATAAATAATGATGCTCTTTTCACCCCAAACAGTTACTATATTTTTACTATATCTGGTAATTCTGTAAAGATTTGTGAATTACTTAAGGAACTGTTTAAGAGACAAGTAATGAATAACTCACGTGAAGCACTGATCTAATGTTTATTTATCATTAATAAATTGTGACGCATCTTTTATCTCAAGTTCATAGTTTGAAATTCAGTAGTAACTGAGTATTTCTGCCCCATCAAGTAAAGTGTTACTATGGAATATTATTTAGCACTTAATAACGCATAGAGAATGTAATCATTGGACTCTTTTTAAAAGCTGATGTAAACTGTGTAGAGAGTGACCTTGTAACCTTTAGAGAATGCAGACCAATTACTGCTGTGTACAATGTGACGTAAAACAAGTATGAATTAGCACCTTGTGTTGGCTTAGAAGTATCTGTATCTGTTAGTTAATTGATGTATGAATCAATCCTAGTCGGCCCGTTTGCCTTTACGTTAGTCCATCAGAGATGAGTCCCGATCCGTACAAGTGTTTGCAGGTCCGTTTTAATTTGTCCTGTTTCGAGTTTTCGGTCGAGTTGTGGTCAGATTTTTCTCAATCGACAGTTTGATGTCCGAATTGGTAGAGTTGAACGCATCACGACCCATCACGAAGTTTTAGCAGGAACGGTCGAGTTTCAAGATTTACGTCGAGGTACAAGTCGAAAAAACTTCAACAGACTCGTTCGACGTCCGGGTTGGTCAAGTTAACAGGCTTTTGAGTTCCAAGGTCCCACTGTGTATCAACTTCCTTAGAGGAATTAAGGAACATTTATGGGAATTGCTGGGTTAGCTCCTTATCTCCTAACCCCCTTCACCTTTGCTACTGCTCAAGCAACCCCCACCTAGTTTTTTTTTTAAAAAAAAACTGAAGACAAATATAAACTTTGCTAGGACAGACCTTGTCATGTCACCCCTGGTTGGTGTTCAGCTAAGGAACAGTTGCCTTAACACTTTTAAAGTGCATATTTACAAATAGTTGATATGACAATTCACTCCGTCCTGGTGTCTGAGCAAAGTCCATATGCTCTAATGATATAATCTTGATGTGTTGATATGTCCATAGCCACCTGCGAATACCTGCTCTAAGGCTGATTTCTGTTGACACAAGGCGGCTTCCTGGAAACATTCATAAAGCATTTAAACCTGTTCCTGTCGCACACCGCAGAAAAACGTTCAGCTAACATACAGTACGGTGACCCGGGACGACTTCTGAGCATCGCATGTAAGTTACCAGTGGCCATTTTTCTCTCTCCCTCTGAAGACGAGGTTTTCGCTCTGAGGATATTTCATGAGAGTTAACAGAGATTTAAACAAAGTTTGAATGATAAAATGCCATAAATGTTCCATCCTTTTGTTGGTAGGCTCATGTTAAATTAACCGTGTTTTACACCAACCTGACTGTGGTTATGAAAGGACTGAGAATCTCATTAGGTTTGCTTTTCCCTCCAAGTCAGCTGCTGTCATTCTGTTCTGTCACTTAACTAACCTAATGGATTTCATTCATTTCAGGTTGTCTTGCAACAAAAATGGCCTTGTTCGATCGCCTCTCTCGCACTCAAAAAATAATACTAGCTATCTTGTGTTTTCCTCTGCTCCCGTTCTACCTGTGCTATGTGTGTAAGTAACCTAATTATTACTTTGAGATTAAAGAGGATCGGACTTAAGGGCTATAACAAAAACGAAAGGAGTTTAAGGAGCTTAAGACATAGATGGTTCTAGACCCTATTTAGGGGGCCTAAGATGCTCGATTTTTTGTCTCAGTTCCCCTTAAAAATTAAATCCTACAGGTCAAATCTTAGAATCTCCTCTGCTTAAGATTAGCATATAGTGATTGATTTCAGCTAACCACTTAGAGTGTCGTTACATCTGTGCCAAGATATTACTGCGCCTGTGACCTTCCGTTACTCTTTCGTGTTTGGTGTCCGTGTGTGTATATTGTTTTTGCGGGTGTCTGGCCAGTATCGTGACAGAAATGCTCATTATGTGTGGTGTCTCTGCTTTGGTTATATTCCCGCTGATGAACCCCTGGCGATGTTATCTTAGGCTGCTGTTCCTCTGATGAAGATGGTGGAGAGGCCAAGGAGAGTCAGAAAGGTGACCTAAGTAAGTGAAGTGGGGGTGACTGTTTAACTTTAGACAGACAGCAGGAGGGGACTCACTGCTTTCCACTGGCACCAAGAACCGAACTAAACCCGGGCCGTACCACCAACTGGAAGTATACCAGCTGGAAGTCAGCTGTAACTGTGAAAGCTGTGTCATCACCATCTGATTGGTCCAAATGCACGGTGATACCAGTGTTCTGCGCATGGATTATCTGAAGGAAAAAGCCTATGTTCTATATATTATTCATTATTGGTAGTGTCGCACATTGCGACCGTGATTCCCAATAACACGGAACTTGACTTTACATCACTGTCATTCTTCAAACCCAGTAACACATTTACGGAGCCGTCCCGAGCCGGAAACGTGCTGTATCTAGTCTCTATTCGCGGTACGGTATGGCTTGGTTCCTGTATGCCAGTGGAAAAGCACCATCAGTGTCTCCGTCCTTCACGCTGATCTTGGCTTCACTTTATGACAGCACTCTATGCTTGGGCGGGTCACAGGGCAAGTGGAAGAGGCCAAAGACGACACAGTGGATGTTCATGGGGTCAGAGGTCAGTCAAGCCCAAGAACTCTGCCAAAGAGCACTACCACTCAAAGAGGTGATTCTGTGTCCCAGGACCAAAAAGCAGCAACTACAAAGCATGGCAGCCCCATAAGCACGTCTGTGGATGACAATCAGATGTTTCACGTTTGTGTCCTAGAACAGAGAGACAAGAGTACGGAGTGTAATGTAAACGGGAACAGCGGAGTGGGTGAGGAAAATACCTCATTATTTAGGCCTTTTGACCTATCAGTGGTAGCCATCGCATTGAAATAGCACAAAATTCTGAACTATTTGCAGTAACGGTTGAGATTCATCCAAAGAAAAGGACGGCTAACTTGGTGAAGAAGTTTTCTTTCGGAAAAGGTGAGAAGAAACGTGTAATTATCCCAAAAAGCCAGTAAAAAGAACAGCTCACTACTGTGTGTGCATGCAGTGATGAAGGTGTTCTGTTCTGCTCTGCCCGCAATGTAGCATTACAAGAGACGATCCTTATTAGTCATCAACTGCAATTAATTTGAATCTTTTCTTTAACAGGAAAAGTAACCAGCACAAATGAAGCCGTTTATGACAATGAGGGTAAGCAGATATTTTTTTTGCACAATGCAAATTTGAGATTATGGCTTAATTTTACTGTCCAAATGTATCCCCTTATCGTGAATTATATTTTAACAGCACGTTTAACACAACTGCAGTTGACCAAATTGTTGTACAATTTATGAAAATATTAATCACAGGCTATGTCAATGACCAGAATGGAACCAAAGTGAGCAATGCAATACTACTTGGTAAGTAGTACTCGGTAAGTATTTGCAGTGTATATCTATGAATTTGCCTATTATAGATGGTATTTGATGATTCATAGGTATTTTTTCACACCTTAGCTTATCCATGGGATGGGTCTGCACTTAAGTCAATGCGGATTGATTTAAATCAGTTTAAACAGCTTGATGCTTATGCAAGTAAGGTAAGTGTGATGTGATATAGAGAAGCATCATTTAAGAAGAGTTACAAATGCCATAATAAATGCATTCGGTGGCATTTCTCTTGGTTTGAAGGTGAAGGCTAGCGGCAGTGTGGAGGCTCTGGTCCAGAACCTTCTCAGAGGCACCAGCAGTGATATGGAGAAGCTGAGGGCGATTTGGATGTGGGTGACGCACCACATCGGTGAGCGGGCGGTCACTGGAGATGTGCATTTCTACGTGTGAACCAGACGGGATAACCGGAGTGTAAAAGCGGATCTGTTCTGCTGACGTTTGCCTTCGCAGCGTATGATGTGGACGGCTACCAAAATCCCACTCTAAGGTCGGCCTCCCCTGATGACGTCTTACGCACAGGGAAGGCCGTGTGTGCGGGATACTCCCAGCTGGTTCAACGGATGTGCAGGTACTTGCCACCCAGCTCAGGAAAATGAGCAGCTAATTAAAGCCCCCCCCCAGGAAGCTGTAATCGGCCAATGGGTTTTTATATTTAAGGTATGGTCACACCTTGAGTAAATCTTCCTACTCATCACGCAGTGTCTCCCGGTGCCACTATGACGATAATTATCATTGCATCACACATTATAGTGAACGACATGACTGGGTATCAATGCAGATCATATTCTCTACTCAGACGTTTCCCTCTTGTTGTCTGTCACTTATTCACTTTGTCCACAAGGGGGCAGACTTTAGCATTGTTAACACTTATCTACAGCTGCAGCGAAAATATTAAAAACATATATATTCCCTACAGGACAAATTAACTTTGAACCAGCTAGATCTAAAAGCTCTGACAAGGTATATGTTCTCCCTAAAGTGGTGATTAATGATTGCTTCATCCACATTATCTTTAATCACTCAAAACTTATAAGACCATACCTTTAGACATGGTAAATGACTAATTGGCTCCTAACTGCAAAAAGCAGTAATCAAGTCTCCTTTTATGATATAGAAATTATTATTATTAACAAAACGCTAGAATTCAGACCGGTGTCATTAAAAATTCTATTTTTGAAAAAGTCCAGTTCTTAAAATTCTTGGTTTTGAATTTCCTTAGCGCTATGCAATTTGCGTCACTGTCATTGACTCCAGAATCCATCACCCTATACTCACTGGTTCACCCTCATGGGGACTCTGCAGCCCATTACTGATGTTGTAAAACTTGCGTGATGTCGCTCAGTCTTGCAGGTATAGAGTGTAAGGAGCTGTCTGGGTATTCCAAGGGTGCTGGGTACGAGTTGGGAAACCGATTCTGTGGGGACTCGGATCATGCCTGGAATGCCGTCCGACTGGCCGGGAGTTGGCATCTTCTGGATGCCACCTGGGGAGCTGGACACGTGACTGATAATGTTTCTCAGTTTATATTCAAGTGAGCACCATTTTGAGCACTTTTTTGCATTGTGGAAGACAAATTTAGTTACGAAGATGTTTTTCAAGACCAGACAAAAGCATCATATTCTTATATCAAAAATAACCATTCAACCGACACTGCAATTGACCTGGTAATCACACTAACAAGCAGAAGTATACTTTAGTTGACATTTGTATCAGAACTCAGTTGCAGTGAAATGAATGCAGTCTGAGGTCTTGGCACTGCTGTTCAGGGTCTTTCTCATTTTGCATTCAGATATAATGAGTTCTACTTCTTGACTCACCCTGCCCTTTTTGTGGGAGATCATTTCCCTCTGGAGGGTCAGTGGCAGCTCCTGAGACCACAAGTCTCGCTTACGCAGTTTGAGGATGCATCTTTCCGGAAAAGCTGCTTTTATAATTCTGGCCTGCTGTCTTCGCAACCAGAGTCTTGGCTCATCCATTCAGGTCCGTTCTTTGCATAATGAGTCGTCATGTCAAAACATTCGAATCACTCTGTGATTCCGGATTTGTTTTGAGTGACCTTCACTGCTGCTTTCAGGATCACAGATAGAACGTTTGTCCTGAAGAATATTATGTGTATTTCTTTGAAATGACTTCATTACTGAATTACGTTCCATTTGCCTCCCTTTCTCCTTTGAAATACAGATCAAAAGACAACCATCACCATAAAGAGTTCATCATCTAAACTCTTCATGCAAACGCTCAACGACAAAGAGAACCATGGCATCTTAACCCTGAAGCCAGACGGGATGAAGCTGGATGTCTATCCTCCGGAAATTGGAAAGCATTCCTTGAAAATCTATTGCAAGGACCCAGATTCTACAGAAAAGACGTACAACTCAGTGTTGCGTTATGAGATCCAGTGCAAGGCCGTCGACAGGGGGCTGAATTTGCCTGAAGATCTGAAAAACCCCATGGGGCCCAGCTGGCTGTCTGAGCGGAGCGGCCTCCGTGACCCCTCCCAGTGTGACCCTCTGGTCCACACTGCTGACGGTCGCTGCTCCTTCAGCTTCCGCGTGGACAGTCACTGGGAATTCTTCAGCATGCTGAGCACAGGGGCCTTTTGCATGACAGATGATGAGCAGCGCCGGCACACATTCATGTCTAGAACTGTGGAACGTGTTAAATTCCAAGTGCAGATACCAAGACCTGGGCTATATCAGCTCTGCATCTATGGCAAAGAGAAAACAATGGCAGGGAGTTTCAGCAATGTCTGTAATTATCTGATCTCCTGCACCAACCCCAAGGTGAGCTGGCCGGTCTTCCCTTTGAAATACACTACCTGGCAAGAACACTGTGAGCTGGTTGAGCCTCTTTCCGGTGTCCTCCCAGCCAACCGGACCATCCGGTTCAAGATGAGGGTTCCTGGGGTATCCCAGGTGTCGGTGCAAGGCAAAGCAACACAGGATCTGTGCCTGGATTCGGATGGATTCTGGAATGGTCTCTGCAGCACTGCAGGATGTGTGGATCTGTCGGTCATGATCAGAGAGAATCCGGATGACGTTACTCGCTCCTTTATACTTAACTATCAAGTAGAGGGTAAAAGTGACTAATGACAGAAGTCTGCCTTGAATTCGACAGTTTCTTCAATAAAAAAAAGAAAGCACCATACATGTATGACAGAAGATAGTGATTTCGCAAAAATCTTGAAACCACTAAATTGAAATTAAAGAATCATAATAAAAATGGTCTGTTGACTAAGACGTTTCTTTCACACGTAGGAATGTCGGATGTTATGTTGAATTTCATGTACATTAAACATACTACCGTGTTACCGTGGTTTCTTAAACCATGGCTATAATACTAACTTTAATAAACAATTAAAATACGTAATAACACGTCGACCAAAAAGTATCTTGGCAGCGGTGGGATTCGAACCCACGCCCCCGAAGAGACTGGAGCCTTAATCCAGCGCCTTAGACCGCTCGGCCACGCTACCTTGAATACATCATAACGGAAATATTTTCAGCTGTCAACATTTTCGAAAAATTACTTTTTTTTTATTGCGACTGTACGGGGTTTATATATCATATATGAAGATGATTAGCAAAGTTTTAACTTACCGACAAAATGTATAGTCGACTATAAATTGTATCTCACTACATGCTAACAAGCTAACACGGCTAACCGAACGACCATAAAACTGTACAGAGAAACCAATCCACAAGGATGTTTTTTATGTATATAAAGTTAATATGTATGTGTTTATGCATATCCGTATGCATGTTATTTGCATTATATATTAGAAATAAATATTAGACAAGATTTGAGGCATATGCTGTTTGGTGAATTGTAATGCGGATTTACAACCAGCAGATGGGGCATTGTCATTGTGTCTTTATGCACGTGGGGATTTGTAAAAGAGGGACGTTTAATTATATAGTTATAATATATAGTCGAGTTATTACTGATAGATAAAAGCACAATTAGTTAAAAGCAAAATAACTTGTCCCTCCTGTTAATATGCCACCGCGACAATTAATTATTGTATTTTTGTGCGTGTTTTTTTTTTTTTAACATAATCTAATTCCAGGATTTTTTTTTAACGTAGTCTAATTGCCGGATTCTTTCTTTTTTTCCGTTACGTAGGCTAATTGCCGGATAGTCATAAAAGCAAACACACAGCTAACGCGGCATCGTTAAGGCCCCTGCGTAGTTCGGACTTTGCTCGACAATGATTCCCATTGTGGTTGACAAGGGATTAATATGGGTTTCGTGACTGTCCTGGCGGGGGGACCCTTGAGAAGCCGGTGCAGGGCAGCATTCAAAGGTAACAGCGTAAACCTTCTCTAGCCAGATCCCCTTCTGCATACTCGCCACCTTAGGGTGGAAACACATTGTCTAGGTGCACCCAACATATCTGTACCTTTCATTTTTGTACACTCATCGCTCCGCAGTTTTCAGCCGTCTACATTTGGGGCCACCTTAAATGCACCTGGGTTTTAGTAGTAGAAGGAAAAAAGACTATTTTTACCATTGAGAGACGGCAAGAAAGAATCGTTAAGCCTGTCCCCAAGGCTGATAAAGCGCAGTACTTGTGGGCGCCAGTCTCAGCTCAGTGTAGGGGAAGAGAGGCCTCAGCCTTCTATAGGTATTACAGTTATTGTCCTGCCATTGAGCGATAGTTGGGAGGCTTTGGGTGCAGCAAATTACCTCAGAGAAGAGAGATTAATGTCAGAAAATTACATGGTGCTGCACAGTGAGGAATGCAGACTCGGAGAACACGGTCAAGCGGGCAGATAAGAGGCTTGGTGTGGGGAGGCTTCGCCGTGAAACGCTGTGAACGGTTTAGTTTTTCCTCGGTTACAAACCAGGCTGGAAAATATACATGAGTGTAAATGTCTGGGCTAACCGTATTTGCTTATTGCTTACTTCTACAGTAAAGTATTATTCAGCTTTAAAATAAGATTTCATTGTTTGGTCTGAAGTGCTCCCTGCTTCTGCGTGCTGCCATGCATTTAAAAAAAAAATGATATTTCTTAAGTCATAACAGAAGTACGTCATATTTAAGCAGAAATCCGGAGCCAGCACTCCACTGGTTTCTTCCACTTTTTCCATTGCTGTTTCGCCCTTATTAATACACACATTCCATGTGAAATAGCTTGACCAGATTTGAGATGTTCTAATGAAGCTCTGAGGGACGGAGGTTTTGGAATAGAGGAACGACGGGATTGATTTTGGTGTGAATGGGGGGAGAGTGGGTGGGATTAGTTGCTGGAGATTCCTCCCGTCCACGTGACAGGTTGATCATGAGCTTACCTGCTCGGCCCAGACCCTGTCCCCGAGCAGAGAGGAAGCCCAGCCGCCGCGGATCATTTCACGGCTCTCAGTGGAGCCAATCCATTCTGCTCTGTGTGACGTGGTTGGCTATGCGAAGACGGGAGGGGCAGAGGGGCTGCTGGGCCAGAGCGGGTCTCAAAGCTTGGCCCCAGCCCGGACTCCCCCCCGAGTCGCCGGCAACCCAGTTGTGCGCGGGGGATTCTAGAACTTTCTCTCCTTACCTTTAAAGGAGCAGTGCCTTCCTCTTTTGCATCTCAGAGGCGTAATTATCTCACAATTAAGATAATTTTAGGATGACAGCTGGTGGGGAGAGAAGCAATTTTCACGCTTCCTAATCGAGTCTGGCTGTCAGATTAAGATAGAGGGTTGATTTGAGGGAAATTGTCTTGACTGACTCCTTGGAGCCGAGCCCAGGTGGCCGCAGGTAGCTCTGGGTCCATTTTTTCCCCCCCTTGCGCTGCCTGGGAGGAAATTTGGTTTTAATTTGCCACACCAAAGAGATCACACGAATGCGGGGCTGCCCGTCTGTCTTGGGGGATTGTCGATTTATTGCCAAAGCAGCTGCCTGGTGTCACTCCACTCCCATCCGTCGGCTGTTGAGTTTCCTCCATCTTCCTCTCT
>JAODJX010000047.1:3260309-3277632 GCA_026776945.1 Isichthys henryi
CCCCCCCCCCCCCCCCCCCCCCCCCCCGCCGCCCCCCCCCCCCCCCCCCCCCCCCCCCCCCCCCCCCCCCCCCCCCCGCCCGGGGAGGCGTGCTTGTATCTGGAGACCGGTCATTTTCATCGCACGGACACATCTGACCATTTCGCCGCAAACAAAAAAAATATGTACGCATTTGATGGCTGTTTGATGGAATGACCACAAAAAGCTCATTTGACGAATTTTTTTTTGGGGGGGGGAGCCCGGGGCGATGAAATGCATGTGTGGAAAGCCCCACGTTTTTCCTAGAGATAAGCCTGTGCCCCCACCAGGCTGCCTCTCTGCGGTCTACCCCCGCATTATCGAGGCTGCGGCCCCCGGCTCTATCTCCCCTCAGCCGCTACCGCGCGCCTTTGATTCGCACGTCCTGCCACCGTATCTAGCCGACAGTGGGAGGTCTTTCAGAGAGCGCGGGGAGCCCGGACAGCCGCTAGAGGCCGGCAAAGCCATTAACTGTATCTTTTTTTTCCGGGGGTGGGGGGTGTCTGTCAGCTGAGTCTTTGAAGGTAATGCCACGTGGTGCCAATGAGGGCATCTGAAGGGCGGGAGGGAGCAGATGCCACCCCCAGCAAATGTGGGCGCATTTTCCACGTACAATGGCCCAGAATGAAGCCTGGACCCATTGCTTAATGTCTGATTTGTATCTAAGGGGGCTTTGTCAATACTGTTTCTGAACACAACATTGTTATCAGGAGATATACATATCCATCCAACCACCAGTTTGCGTTTTTGTCGCATGAGGGTTAGCGCTATCTCGCCGATCGCCTTCCCCATAAAAGACATTCTTTCCTACCGCGTGTGGAGAAGCATGTCCCGCCTTCACTTTGAGTCCTGCCTTTAAGGTCGTCCCTGGATTCCGGGGCACTAACGCCACCTCTGAAGTTCCGAATTCAGCGGCACAGAGAGATCCTCCATGGGCGGCCGGCCCTCGTTTGCTGTTGGGGGAGGGGCAGCTTTGGATATTGAGAAAGGCCGTTTTGTTGGTTCAAATTGCAACCAGGCTTGGAGAACATCAGCTCATCACAGAGTTATTAATCCCATGAACCTTACACTAGAGAGAGAAGAGGTGCAGATGAAACCGAGCCAGGATGGGAGGTGGCCTTCAAGGTTTTGAGCCAACCCAACTCTGTGGTACTATGGGGAGTCCATCTGCCATGAGGGGTGGGGCTGAGGATGTACAGAAAACACATGAGTCAGAACACACTGGCTGGCTCATTGACTACATCTCAAAAATCTCTCATTGATGCGGGCATACAGTGAGCCACTGTTCTGACTGCGAAGACTCATATCATGACTGCATGCTTTCTGAAGTCTCTCTGGATTCCTGACCTCAGTGTGATACAGTACCTTTCTACAGCCATGGCGAGGGTAGAGTAAAAAAACAGGGAGAAGCTACGCCTCTACCTGTCACATGCTCGGCTTAAGTCGGGATGTCATTGCGCGGTAAAATGAAGTGCACTGTGCGGTGAAATGAAATGCACTGCGCGGTAAAATGAAATGCACTGCGCGGTAAAATGAAGTGCACTGCGCAGTAATATTGCCTTCGTAGCAGCTCTTTATTTTCAAGCTAAAGTATGTAAACTGCTAAAAGATTAATGATTTTTGTACCTCTTTGTGGTCTGAGCATTCTGTACACAGACCCACATACAGAAATGCAGACAGCCTTGAACACAACGTTTACACACAAAATCACTGACTTAAATACACAAACACATATATCTGCAGTCAAATCCCAGAATATACCTGCAGTCATATACCTAACATATATCTGCAGTCAAATACCTAGCATATACCTGCAGTCATATGCCTAATATATACCTGCAGTCATATACTTAACATATACCTGCAGTCATATACCTAACGTATACCTGCAGTCATATACCTAGCATATACCTGCAGTCATATACCTAATATATACCTGCAGTCATATACTTAACATATACCTGCAGTCATATACCTAACGTATACCTGCAGTCAAATACCTAGCATATACCTGCAGTCATATACCTAATATATACCTGCAGTCATATACCTAGCATATACCTGCAGTCATATACCTAGCATATATCTGCAGTCAAATACCTAGTATATACCTGCAGTCAAATACCTAGCATATACCTGCAGTCATATACCTAGCATATACCTGCAGTCATATACCTAGCATATACCTGCAGTGATATACCTAACATATACCTGCAGTGATATACCTAACATATACCTGCAGTCATATGCCTAACATATACCTTCAGTTTGTAATCTCTGCCATTATACCACACAATCCCACTCTCACTTGACTTCACATTCACATGAGTCCATGGTGGAGAGTTTTAGCGATCATCAGGGAGTGAGGATCAGTGGCGCTGCTAACAATTTGGGGTTTGCTTAATTCCGTAACAATGTTGCAGATTTATTGGTTTCATTACAAAAGTCCACTGACATTCGATGTTTAATATATCTGCATATCTTCTGCACTGATCAAGTGTCATAATGTTTTTGACTGACTCATTCAGTTCTGTTCTTGCATTTTGCTATTTCAATTTCAGTTGTAGTCACTGGCTCCCAAAGGGAAACATTTACTTTTTGAAAAGATGTTACTAATTAAAAAGCACCCAATAAGTCCACTTGTCAATGAGCTTTTTAACTCAAAACAGCTTTTAGAACGATAATTTGGGTTTCAGTTTATTACTATTTGAAATTAATGTTGTACTTAAACCTACTGATTGTTTCTAATGTGATTATATATATTATTTGTAAACAAAAAAATGAAGTAATGTAGTGTTTCTACTGAATTAAACAAGCGTCCCAAGACTTTCTGTGACCAATACATTTTCTCTCTTTTTTTTTAAGTATGGGGTGAGTAATGAGGGGAGGTGGGGGTCAGAGAATACGGTGATTCGATAGAGTGTTGAGCATGGGGTAGGGATTAATAAGTATGTACATACTTCCTCCTACTCCATTTCGGATTTTTTCTCATTTTATGTTATTAAGATTTCGTTTATTTTGTTTGTGGCACGAACGTGTGTGTGTGTGTGTGTGTGTGTGTGTGTGTACCTATATAGGCAGGTATGCATCTCTATACGTGTGTGTATATATTGGTTTGTTGTATATGTTCGAAATAAAAGGTCATCATCATCATCATCATGTTCCAAATTTTTAGGGCCCTGTCACTCAGCCTTGTCTTGCCGCGATCTTTTCACAGAACTTTTAATTAATCAGAGTGTTCTCCAGTAAAATGCAACCAGTCCCCCTGCAGAGGACCAAACTCTCAGCTCTACCAGCAGCAGCACCTAAAACCTCTTACAGTCTGAAATAAAACAGTTATTTCTTGCATTTAAAGTGAAACATTTGCTTAGAGTAAATCTTTCACTCGTGTCCCCAGCTGTGTGGAACACCTGACTTTCCTCCTGAACGCTGAAATACATGTTTGCTCTTGACTTGCGTTAACGTGCCGTTGCATATATGCATTGTACAGAATGCCTCTGCTAGCATTTATTGCAGCCTTTCCTAAGAACAAAAGCATTCACTGTCTATGCCGAAATATTCATCAAACTGCCTATAATCGTACACAACAAACAAAAGTTGCCAAAATCTGTACAAAAGCCTATAGGTAACTTACTAGACTATGTGGCTTTTTTCAATGTGCTATTCAGTAGCCCGGGGAGGCAAATGAAAGGCCTTTAGAACCAGAAATTGTGGGTTCAAGTCCCTTATTTGTAACGTGTAGCACTGTTAAATTTATAATGTGCAATTTTCTTTGCTTGTACTTCATTTGGGACATAAATGTCTGCTAAAGGTATTAAATGTAAGTCTGAGTTAGTGCTATAGGTATGCTAAGATGTGCTGAATGTACCAAAAGTACGAGCAGGCCAAGTAGTGTGGCCAAGTGGGCTAAGGTGCTGGGTTAAGGTTCTAGTTTCTACAGGAGTGTTGGAATTGAATCCCACTACTGTTAACAGTGATCAGATGTACGCTGGTTCAAATCCCGTGACCGGCAAACAAATGCCACATGTTTGTGCATCTCACGGAGAGCAAGATGGTATCAGCAGAGGTGAAATTATGACTATTCTGCATGGTGCTCTAATTTTCCGAGGGATCCGACTTCATGCTCGCACATGCAAACTGCCGCTTGTTGTGTGGGTCTTATGATACCAGCTTTCAGATACCATCTGTGCATAACACTGCACAGGCAGTGATTAGCCAAGGGTACGAATGTGCATCTTACACTGGGTGGTAACGTAGCTAGGGGGCACCCTTGCGCCCCCTTATGGCAAGGCTCCTGGGTCCGAGGTGGGCGGTCATGCGGACAACAAGCCACGCACGTCACCAATCTCATGGCGATCTGCTGGTGGGTGGTCTTTTGCCATGGAGACCTGGGGGGAGGCTCTGATTCGCAGCTGCCCCGTTCATTGACTTCCTAACCGTGGTTAGACCTGTAACTACCTGATTCTCTCTTGAGGTCCAGGGAAGCCCACTGCCCAGAACAGAGGGTAACAATCCAAAGTTAGGTCTCATATTATTACTGTGGCAGAGCCTGTGACACACTCCTGTCCATCTCACGGGCCAAACGTGTGATGGCAGCTGGACGACAGAAAGGTCAGCGGGGCACGAAGTCCCCTTTTGTCGGCAGTCCGCCAATGGCTGATGCAGGCGGCTCCGGACCGCGGCCCGGCCAGGAGCGATTATTCCCACTCGGCAGGCCAGGTGCAATGAGGATCATGGCAGGCAGCAGGGCCCCAGCACAATGGGCCCGCGGAGCCGCGATAAGGATCTGCAGCGCCAGTGCGGGCCCTGGGTGAAATGCGATTTTTTTTCCTTCTGCCGTTCTCTGTCCGGCCGCTGCGTTTGTCCTCCTGGCTCTGAAAGTGATGGATAGCAGTTTTGTTGCGTGTAATTGCGAGGGCCAGAGGACCTGATTAATTTCGTCTATGAATAATACATCGGCGGGATGTTTCTGTGCTGTTTATCGGGCTGTGCAGCCAAATTCTTTGTTTGCCCTGTTCAACTTCCCAACTCCTCATTTCTGGGCTCCTGAATGGATGCCACCAAAGAAAAGGGTGTGATTCAGAAGTACAGTGTGCTGACCATGCCGTCACTTTGGCCCCAAGTGCCGGGGGCGGAGGGGAGGGGGGGGGGGGCGGCATTTGCTGTCCTGTCCACAGAGGCGCCCTAAAATAATAATAATTATAATAATAAAATCCCACACGGTGAAGCGGAACCCTGCGCCATGCATATGCAGCCAGATTCATTAGACCCGAGGTCACATCTTTTATGATCAGTTTATATATGTTATTTTTAAATGTTTATTGAACGATGTACTTAAGTCTCTAAGCATTCTGGGAAAAGTTTCCTATATATATATATATATATAGGAAAATTACATTGTATCTGGAGAGGGTTGGCAACCCACCTTGGGTCATTCCCTGCCTTGTGCCCGTCGCTTCCAGGATACGTTCCCGACCCTTGAGACCCTGCATAGGACAAGCGATAATAGAAAATGGATGGATGGATACATCTGGCCAGTTTGGGAGCTGCTGATCAGTTTCAGTGGCATTCTGGGTAATTTATATGACTCTCAATGAGATGTGCTTGTATGTCGGTCACGCCTTGGGTGTGTTGTGTACGTGGAGGAGAAGCAGAGACTTACACACTGTGCCTAATACCGTAACACACTGGCCCTACGCTCTTCGTGACCCTGTTAGAGAAGTTGGATGGATGGGTGGATGGATGGACGACCACATGCCGATCACATGTGTACTGGAAACATGGGAAACATGGGATAATCTTTTAGGGGTGTTTTCCTTTTTTTTGCCTTTTGCTTACTTTTTGAGTCTCACTATAGTGTTAAATCTAATTATGGTCAAGGGATTAATTATTTGATTAATTAATGATTACCTAATAGGTCCCTTCACAAATAAGTAACTGCGTTACTGGTTAATCTTAATTAAGCCAAATGCTGATTTGAAGTGTTTTGCTTTAGGGGACAAAAATGAACCAAATCAAATTTAAAAATTATGTTTCACTTTTCTTTTTTTTTTTTTTGTGAGATCTGTTTAACTTGCAATCATGAATAGATATTACATCTAGATCAGCATTTTGTATCAGGTTTGGAAATGGAAAAGGGTTCCTGTGTGAAACTGAGTGGGACTGATTGGTGGGAGGCTTTGACGACGGCCTTGTTCAGCGGCCGCTTGGGCTCCTTTGCCGTGCTTCTAAACTGATTTATGTATTTCCATATAAAACTGTGAGGCAGAAGTTTAACACCATGGAAGACACTGCAGGAAATAACAGTGTAGAACCAAGGGAAAAGTACATAGCAAAACAGCCACCGGTGATGAAAAATAGTTTAATGGTGGTCAGGCAATGGTGAGTAACAATAATTAACAGGCAAATCTAACATGTACCCAGCCTCCATTCTACTCCCCATGGGAAAAAAAGCTCAGAAATTTCACAATCTATCCATCACTAATGCTCATTTGTTATAAGGATATTGTCTGATTGTGTCCATTTCATCGTAAATTTCATCATTAATCGCCACCTGTTTGGGTCCAAAGCAGTTTGAAGGACTGTGGCTGCCACACAGGGAAGTACCACATGTCTCGAGTCAGTCTTTGCTGGATGAGCCACTGTTAATACTGTGGGCTGTTTACAACGTCTGTCTAAAAGGACGTTTTTAACAGAAGGTCTGTGGTTTTGTCCCAAGCTGAATCTCTGTATTGTCTGTACAGGATAACCTTCTTTTAGGGTCCTCTGAATGTAGCCACAATAAACATTCCCATCTCGCCTTTCAATCTATCTCAGCGTGGAGATCTCAGCCCGAAGTGGGCCGGAGGAAGGGAAATGTTCCGGAACCTCTTTACCCACACACCCAGTCCTGCCCGCGGACCGTGACGAGCAGTGGGGCCTTAATAGCCGCGCGGGGTCCCACCGAACATTTTGTGGCTGTTGCCGTAATGGTAATGAATGGTCACATGGTACCAATTGGGAGACCGTGGACGTTTTCAATGGGGTTGGATAAAGCGATGGAAATGCTAAATGGAACCGTATATGAATATGGGGGCCAGCGGGGGACATGTGAAAAAAGCCTGAATGAGTTTTGTAACATTGACAGTGTTTAAGACGTAGCTGTGCTAAGACCTTGTGTCTTTCTTCTTCGTCTTTCGGCACGTAAAAAAGCTTTAGCTTCTGAGTCCTTTCATTAACATGGCTGTTCTGGCCGCAGCGCTGCTTGTGTACTAATGATTTCAGTGAAAGCACTGGCCCTGATAGTTGCTTAGGGACCTTGCCTCCTCGCTACCATCTGCGTGTAACAGGGCAGATAACTCTGTAACGGGGGGGGCAGGGGCGGGCGTTTCCCCACCTTGAAGTGTACCGTAACTACTTGAGGATGGAATCGGTGTAATAAGATTCCTGTGTACTACACTGAGCAGAATGCGGAATTTAATTATGACGCTGGAATGATGAATAAATGTGCTGCAGATAAACTGGCACACAATTATTGCTTTGCTCTTTTGGTCTCGTTTGATGAGCACTGACTTTGTCAGGTGAATCGCAGTTAGGAAACAAGCTGTACTTCTCCTGCTTGGCCACTATATGGCGCTAGTGGCACTTTGAGAAATGAACGCAGCTCTGTGTCATATTTGCTGGTTCCGTTGGCTGCTATCATAATTCACACGATAGTGTCTCTTACCTTGAGAGGAGCTCCCAAAAAATGTACGCGTCTGTCAGTGAAGGTTTAGTATTAGCATTAGCCTTAAGAGAGACTCAGAGTTGTAAGGTTTACAAAAACATTTCACACAAGTTCTTCCAGTACCACAGAAATAACAGAACTAGCTTTTACGTCCTTAGTGTTTTTGGTCTCTTCCCTAACACTAATATATACATATATATTTGACCTTTTTATAAACAAGTCTAAATAAGGTAAAGAAAACCTGAGAGGAAAACAATAAATAAATAAGTAAATAAAGGGTAATACTTTTCATTAACTGCACCTTTATAATGCATTCCTAGAACATTCAGCGCACCTTCATGATGCATTTATAATGCATTCATAGAACATTCAGTGCACCATCATGATGCATTTATAATGCATTCATAGAACATCTAGTGCACCATCATGATGCATTTATAATGCATCCCTAGAACATTCAGTGCACCTTCGTGATTCTTCTAATTCTTCTAAAATCAAACTCAGATTAAAACACAGAGACTCTCAGGCAGCTGCTAGTACTTTGACAGTGTTATACCAATTGCAGCACACGAAGACATGTTACTCACTGCTACTAAAGTTGTTAATAATAAAAATGACAACAATAAGTAACTGGTTCATTGGCTGAAAAGAAAACTTACACCTCAGCCTAATTAGACCAATTATACCTACTAATACAGAACCTTCTCCCCAGGGTGCCCTAAAATAATATTGTTAATGTGCTACTGCATTTGCAGATACGTGGGGGGGGGGACCAGCTGAAATATCTGTTCTTCGGCATAACAACTAATAAGCCGCATTGTTTGCGCGTTTATCTCCTGCCGTTGAATGCTGCGCAGAAACACAGGGGGGGGTCGGCATGGTAACCAAGGTTAAGCAAGCCGTATGTGTCAGGAGATCTCCAGGCTTCAACTTTGTAGACAGGATCCGGTTCTTTTCAAAGCTGCAGAGATTAGGGCTGGCTGGAGTAAACACCTGGAGACCATTCTCCTGCACGTTCAGGAGATCACCTGGTGAACTGCTTCACTTCTTTTCTGTCACTGGGGCTCCTGTGTGGCTCGGGTGAGTCCTGAGTCAGATAATCCGGCCACATCCTATTATTTTCAAAATCTCTATGGACCTAATCTCCATTTGCTCCTCCTCTTATTCTTATTGTAATTCCAGGAAGTTGTTTCTAAATAGCAACATGTGTTGCAACGTATTTTCTATTATTACTATTGTAGTATAATATCAAAATCCCTCGGTTCTTCATTGACGCTGAGAGACGGTGGCCTTGGTCAGGTCTGGGAAGCACAGCTGCTGCTGGCATGGACTCGCGCACATTTGGCATCTGAGGGCTCGGCACGACGTGGCTGAATGTTCTACTCAAGGCACGATTAACTCATTTGTTTTGCCAGTGGGCACACTGGCAGCATGTGGCATCCAAACAACCAGTTGGGCTCGTGGTTCTGTGTAATCCTTCCTGTCTGGCGAAGGGGCTTCTCTTGATTGCCTCTTTTATAATATCCGAAGAAACCAAGATCTATATTATTTTATAACGAATGCGATGTTATTTTAACATTGATCCTGTGGTTCCTTCACCCATCTTTCAACCATTTATCCTGGTCATTGTAAATTTCCAGAGGCGACCGAACATTCAGGTGTAGGATATTGAATGATGAGCTGGTCTTTTGCCACATGAAAGAGTCCTTCATTAAGTGCCCCCCATTTACTAAATAACATTAATCTGTAATTGCTCTCCTCTGTTCTCTCTTTGCACAAACGGATCCTGTGCCTTCCTGCCTCTCCATCTGGTCACATGTAATATAAATATCTATCTAGCTAGAGCACTGTTACTGTAATGCAGTGTTTCTCAGTCCGGTCCTCGGGGAACCCACAGCCGGTCCATGTTTCTGCTCCCTCCCAGCTCCTTGCCAGGCAGTCCACAATTCTGAGCAAAAACACGGACTGTCCGTGGGTCCCCGAGGACCGGACTGAGAAACACTGCTGTGGTGTGTGATCCCGAGGACCGGGTGCTTGATTGCTCAGCATTAATAGACCAGCTGAAGTTAATAACGTAGAGAGAAATCTGATGACAACAATGAGGGAATCATGTCATAATTCTGGGACTGGTTCTCGAGTGGTTTGGAGAGTAGGGTTCAGATCATGAACATTGTGCCAAAGCACACGCCTACACACTAGCACCTTCAGAGCAGTCTGGCCTTCCCAGTCACTAATAGCTCTATTTGGCATTATAAGGTAGCCAGTTGTTTTATTTTTCTTAGCTAAAAGCACACTGTCACTGTACCATATCAGCAGAAGGGAGCCTGAATTAATCGGTTAACATGGCCGCTTAATTCCATAATCCCACCAAAAGGATCCAGAATGGATATCTCAGAAATGTCACCCAATCCTCAGGATCATAAACACTACAGTAATAGTACTCCGATTTATCAGGAAGCTGCAGTGAAGGTTACACTAGAATGGACCCTACCTGTCAGTGAGGGTTTAAGTGAGGTGTACTGTTGCATGGTAGGTTTTAAGTGGACTTAGCCAACATGAAATCCGTGTATGAAACAACCTTTTGTGAGAGCGCTAGCAAATTGGAAATGTTTGCCGACCTTGTTTTTCAGGCATCTGCTCAGGCTAGAATTACAACAAAACAGCAAAACCCTGAAACCGGCCAATCACCAAGCCGTACACAAAATGCTTGGCCAATTAATATTTACCATAGTCATCGTTGCTGTTTTAATAAACATCGGTTCAGCCAATCATGAAGCAGCACATGGAATATCTGCTCAGTTGAAGTCTTTTATCATAATGATGTCTTTGTATGTACCGAACTTGTGGAGGCTTAGACGGTGATAGAGGAATAGAGCAGTAATTCTCAACCCCATCTGTAAGGACCCCTAGATAGGCCACATTTGTGCTCTCTGCCAGCTCACCATAATTATGGGATGTCCGGCAAGGAGCTGGGAGGGACCAAAAATGTGAACGTCTGGGAGTCCCTGAGGACCGGACTGAGAAACACTGGAATAGAAGATAACTGGACTCACACCTGACTTCACCGCCCCCCCCCCCCAGGAGGTCAACACCCAATTTAACAGAAAATAAAATTATCCTCCTTAATGGTGATTTAATCACCATATCTGTCAGATAGCATTCTATCCATCGCTTCCATGTATTTTAAACATTTTAAACAAGTATGTTTGCTTTGATATGAAATTGATCAACAACAAATTCTAGAATCTAGCAGTAATGAAGTATCCGGGACAGCGTTTGCCCAGAGGCAGGATTAGAACTTCGGCCGCGGATTAATTCACACTTAAATCCTGTCATTTATGAAATCCTTACACTGTAAATCCGTCAAACTAAAAAAACAGGCAGGTTCGTAAAATGGGAAAACAAGATGAAGATTTCCGAGGAGCTGCTAACGACCACTTCCTGCCTTTAATCGCCAATTATTTGACACCTTTAAAATATAAAATAATATAATAATTAAATAATTAAATATTTAAAATAAGTCATGTCAAAATTCAGATGTTAGTATATCTGATTTCAAATGCAAACATATAGATTTGACACCAGTTGTATGTATTTTAGAATTTATAATCAGTTTTGGGTGATTCTACATTTATTGCCTGTGATTTCTGTTCCAAAACTGCTAATGCTGTTAATCGATTTTCAGAATTAAGTGCAAACAGTTTTAACATCTATAAATATAAACTAACACACAGCAGTTAATAACTTATTCAGACTCTATGCACTGATTATATAGGTGCCCAGTGTGACAGCCCCCAGGGCTGCATATCATTGGCCATTTACCAAAATACCTTAAATTCTTAGATTGATTCTGAGCAATTTGTATGCAGGAGTTTAGAGCTGCGATGGAGTAATTTCCCCTCTTAGATGGACTGATGGCTGGAATGATTCTGAGAGGCCCAGCAAATACTCCAGCCTGTCTGTTTAATTAGCGCAATGTGCAAAGATGTCCTGCATTCGTAGGAGACGGACATCAGGCACAAGTATAAGCTAACATAGAAACTCAAATTATGGAGACAGTTGAAGCTCCTGGTTCGAGAACCTGGAAGTGAATCAGGTTTAACTAGTTACTCCATAAATATTTCTGTTGCCATCCCATTTACCTGTGAGCCTGGCCTCGTGCCCAGCACTTCCTGGGAGAGACTGTTGGCTCCTCCTGTCTCTGTATTGGATGAATAGTTATGGAGATGGATGGATGGATGGAATGTGGTCAAAGCACTCAAACCTCAATCCGAGAGCAACATGTAATGGGCTACATCGCTGTACCGTGTGCAAAGAACAAGTGATCGCACTGAAAATAAGGAACCGTCCCAAAAGAAAAAGGATGATGGGACCAGCCCAGCCCAGTCTTGGTCATGTGACCCGACGTGAAGTTCACCTAGTCACTGCTACGGGCAGGAGAACGGAGGACCGCTGTCAAGGGGACCTTGCGAGGAGGATGGAAATGTTCTCTCTGTACCCACAGGGTGTAAAAAAAGCTATTTAGAATGACAGGAGAGGCTCTCGCCTTTCTCACAGCCCGGAGACGGTTTTTCATTTTCAGACGGGCCCTCGCTCTAAAATAGCTTCCCCGAGCATTAAATAAGGCTCAGCTCTGGGATACGGCTCTTCTCGCCTCAACAGGCAGCCGGCTAATGACTGGAGGCTGAGGGCACACGGCGCGCTCATATCCCGGACTTCTCACATCACGGACTCTGCCAGAGTACATCAACACCGACATAAGCCGGTGGGGCCCCCGTCCGAATCAATGCGAACGAGTCAGTGTAGCGTGTGTGTCTCCTAGCACTGAGGATTCTGGGAAATGGACAGCATTGGTGTTGGAGAGCAAAGTGGGCCGGACGTTAAACAATGGCAGTGCGGTAATGGAGTGTCCATGCTCTTAACTTTAGAGAAGCCGCCTGATGAGAAAATTAAGGGCAGCTATTTGCCATGGTTCCACAGATGGTTAAAAATATATTTTCGCTGATATTTCTGCAATCAAAGTTCGGAATAGTTAGCTATTTATCTCACAGTCACTTGTTAAGGTCCCAATGCCCTTCAAACCTCCGGTGATTATTTTACGTGAAGTCTTATCGGAAAAGTACCGAACGCGATAAAGCCGACAGAGGCTGGACTTCTCTCTTCCACCCAGATTTTATTTTTTTTTTTGCTGTACTTGAGCAAGAGCACCTGTGACAAGTCTGCATCACAAACAAGGGGGCTGCACGGGTGGACGGCAAGCAAGGGGAACCAACTCGCACCGATCCGACAGGCCAGAGATGGGGAGGTGGGATCTGCGGGTTCCCAGATTATCTGCCACACCAAAGGCCCTCCTCGGATAGATCCCTGCAAATCGGGAACGTCGGACGCAACAGTGCCTCCATCGTGAGGCGGAGTCCGTCTTTGTGAGGGAGTCATTCGACTGGCACAAACAGAGATGCACATTTGTACTCATTCCAAACCTGGAGGTCGGACCCCTGGCTCTGCTCAGCCGGAATCACAAGCCGCAACAACTCGAGTGTAATTTAACCTCGGCGCCTTCTTTTAGCGACGCCGTCCGATTATTTAGAAGAGGGGGTGGAGGGTGGGGAGCAACAAGAAAAGGAAACTAGTTTATCGAAAAAGTATTTGTGTCATAGCTAACAACACTCCAGAATCCACAAGTTAAGAGGTATAATAAGATTTAAGATTTTCTTTTCTGCTGCGATGAATTACAGGGCCTCAAGCTCTCCGCTCCACAAATCCAGAAGGGGAGGGGCGGGTGCTGAGGGGGCAGAGAGAATGGAGCAATTTTTTTAAACATGATTTACATTCTCAATGTAATGCATTAAAACGTTGACAGGGCAAAAGGGAATCACTAGATGCTGCATTAGAAGCTCAATTTCCGTGATGAATTGCCTGCAGCCACTGAATCAAAAATGCCCCCCCCAACCCATCCTTGCCTCAGAAGTTTTTTTTTTTGTCCAAATCTTCTTAAACCTTTCCCCTAATCTGCTGAATGTGAGGGTGAATGGATTTCCCACACTAAAACGCTATTTGTTCCTCGTCTTGTTGTGGCTTTGCGTTTGTAACTGCTGGGTCAGTAATATTTACAAAAAATGGCTTTGCCCCCCCCACACACGCGTGCCTCCTTCTCCTCCTCACTCTCTCTGGTCCCTCTACACACATCTCACGTGCATCTCCTCAATGCTCTAAGACACAGAACCGCCCCCGTTATGTTTGCGCCACCCCTGGAGGTTAAGGGGCTTCAGCGGGGAGGGATGATCTCAAAAAGGGCCTTCAAATGCGGGGAGGTATGTTTGTGGGGCAGAGAGTGACAGGCAGTGACAGGAGGAAGGGCCAATAAAGAGAGAGGGAGACGGTTAAATAAAAATGGCGGGAGAACGATGACTCACACAGTGAACAGCCCAGAACCGCCATCTGTGATCGGCTATCGATGTCTTCCGGCATTGCATCACGTGTGGTTTTGCTTCGGCTGCTATTACTTCAGAACGTCCCCCACCTCCCGCTCCATGCTCCCCTGGGGCTGGCTGACGGATGGGAGCGGAGTGCCTGGGCGGGGCCATGGCCGTTGGGAGAGGCGTGTCAACCTGGCCCACGACAAGGGTAATCCAAACAAAAATGGGGGGAAGAAAACCCGATTTCGACACTTCATTTTCAGAAAAGGCCCCGCATTATAGGGGACTCAAATATTCCAGCATTACGAGGGGATGATGATGTAAAATCAACTTAATATCAGCACAATGCAGTGGGTGACAGTTTGCTATAATGCGCCCTGGAAGGATTAAGCGTTCATTAAACAGGTTTGCCATGCAAAGCCACTGTCAGAAATATGTCAGCTGGAGAAGGAGGGGAAGGAACCGGGGGGGTCGATGGAGCAGCCATGGAATCCGGTTCCGGCTAGAAAACTGGAAGGGCGGCCGCGTCAGTTGTAAGGGGAACAGGAACAAAATGCAAACCTATCTGTTGGTCATCATTACAACATCCGTTCTACAGCACATTTTTCAGAAGGACATTAGTTGCAGAATAGAATTTAATTAATCTCAAAGTTATTGTTGTAATTATATTGTTGGCCAATCATAACTATTTTGTTTTGTTTTTTTTTCCTGCAACAAAATCCTTTTTCTGGTTTAATATGTGATAAACAAGATTTATGAAAAGCAACAGAAAAAGATCTTGGTGACGTTACTCTTCCCAGCACATTTTACAGCAATTAGACAAGCTTCTTCAATAATGCGGGATGGCATGAAACAGGCAAAGGATTTTCGTAAAGTAACTTGTCAAATTTCATGAGATGCCACAGAATGTTGCCGACGTTAGGCTTGAGAAATGGCGGCCTTGTTTACAGGAGATAACTAGTTGACAAGATGTTCGAGCTGCCTTGGCATCAATGAGTTCGTGTAGGGACAAAGCGTATTGTTGTTCAGACAGGTTGTGTGTTCATTCTGACAAGGGTTTCTCACAAGATAACTCTACAGACGTCTTGAACCGTTGTCAAGTGGAGTGGTAACATCTATACAGATTCAGAAATGTATTAATATTCTTTATGGTGGATCAATTAAACTACGTATATCTTTCTAATACTGTGCAATGTTCCACATTCAGCGCTCTCCTAAACCACATTAATATATACACATTTGGACCTTTGAGGAAGACACTGCACAGGCTCCTTTATGCAGTGACTCAGTCTTCTGCCTAGTTATCAGCAAATCAAAATGGAGCAGCTCCCTCTTGTGGTTGCCAGTGAGCAGAGCGGACAGATTCTGCACTAAGCGCAGATGTATACTGGAGTCTGCAGGCTACTGTACTCTGTGTTCTCTCCAGTTGTCCTGGAGTATGGTATGCCGTACAGGACACTTGGAAAAAATATAGCCCCCCCCAGCTTCTAAGCAGGAAAGGCCTTGTGTCAAGAGCTGTTCACTCTGTCCCCCACCCCCACCCCCATTTCTCTCCGTGTGCAGTGCAGGCTACATATTACCATGGATAATATTTTCTTCTGCCGATGTGTATTAATTTTTTGTCCTCATCGTGTTTGCCTGTAGATTTTTCCAGAAGCAGTTCCTGTTCCAGTTTCCAGCTCGGCACGTTTTGGTGTCGGGCATGAGCAGCTTATTTAAACCTAATTCATCTTTGGGAAACGTCTCTGTTCCCCCCGCAAGTCAGATCACATGTCTGTCTTACACTGGAATTGATACAAGCAATATTTTTGACGGCTGTAGAAGAGAATATTCAAGAATGCACAAGACTCAATAGCTAATTTCTTCGAATTCATCCAAGTAAAAAATATTTTTGTTTGCAAGCTGATTTGATCTTAATCCTGGCAATTTACTCAGTCGGGTGGCTTTCAGAGGCCTATAAATGGTCTTGTTTTGTCAGAATAATAGCACCAGAGCTTGTTATTAAAGCCTTCATTTGCCGTGAATGTGAAAACATGGCGATACTCCCATCAAACCCTCAAGCTGCATTTAATGGAGCAAATCTGCCCATGTTAATTCTAAAGAATATTAACACACTTCAGGTCTATTGACATCAATTCTCAGCAAGATCCCTGCATTTACGAGACACCCTAAGTAATTATGAAAGGGCTGTCATCACTGAACGGCAGCTGAAAAACTCAATCCGCTTGACGTTGGGAGCCACCGCCCATCCTTTGCCGGAAGGACCAGCTGCAATTGGTCGTAAATTAAAAAAAGAATCGTGTTTGCTGTTTATGTGTGTATGTCGTTTATAATTTTGAAGTCATGACTACTTTGGAGAGGATGTTCAGCTGGCCTCTTCAGGGAAGGTCACGTCTATATTATTCTTTCTTCTGTGGTTCTGCCAATGTGTCTGTTTGCTGAAAAGCTTTAATCTGCGCTGTTGCTGGACCATGTGGGACCAGGCTTCACTCCGCCGTTCCCCTGGGACCTCTCCGACCCCCACCTGCCCCGTGTAAACATTATCGTACATTCCTGCCACTCAACATTATCAGCATGAGGGTGAAACAGGCAGCCGGCAACATGGAAACACGAATTCGCCTCGTAATTTTATTCCAGGACCATCTTAGCATTAGCAAATGACCTGGAAACGTGCATTTTTAATTTGCTAAGAAAATGAGTTACTCGAGTAATATAATTGAAATATACAGTCGGAGTAACGGAAAATTAGGTGACTGATGGGGCTCATCGTCATGCAGGGAAACGAGGAACTCGATGTGTGACGTCAGAGGAGAACAAGTCCATCACAAAGAGCTGACGTGTCTTCCTTACAGGAACGTCTTATTGCGTAACGCCTGTGACTGTAACGTTCTTTTAACCACCGTCATTGTCTTAATGGCATTAGCACGGACAGATAAACCCTGTGGGACGGACTCGGCCATTAAACGCTTTCAGCACAATTATCTCCTCCCAGTTCTCTCCGTAAAATTGAGGGGATTCCCCTGGCATTCACGCCCACTCCAGAACCATATTAAACCTAATGGAGGACATTAGGTTCTTGTCTCAACTATGACCCCCGCCCCCCCCCCCCCCCCCCCCGCGGGAGGTCTGGCTGTGATTAAAAGTTTGGGCCGAAGACGGGGGTGGCAGTGGTTGGGGGGCGAGG
>JAODJX010000047.1:3339798-3356825 GCA_026776945.1 Isichthys henryi
CCCCCCCCCCCCCCCCCCCCCCCCCGGGGGGGCCGGGCGGGGGTGTAGGAGAAGGTGCCTAGGAGCCTGTCTCTTCGGCCCAGCAGGACAGCCCTGGGCCTCATCGCGCTTATTTTGCATGAAGTCAGACATTAGATAAACACCTGTGACTGGAATGCTGCTGGCACGCGGTTCTGATCCGTACCTCTGAATGGGCCGACTTTCAGGCCGCACTCCTCCTCTGCCTCCCATCTGCGCCGTCCCATTCACAGGCGCTGGGCAGGTTAGGGCGTCTCTGTGACAGCCGCCTGCAGCTAGCAACTAAATAATACCCAGGGCCTATTTTGTTATATTTCACTAATAACAGCAAATGGGAAATGATTTCGTAATAAATTTGGAAACTATTCTCACCGTGGGGCCTTATATATTTCCAGCCTTTTCCAGCCAGGACTCTTTGAAAGAGAGTTGCATGTGTAAGTCATTTTGAATCTCTGCGATCGCGTGCTCTTAGTGCCGGAACAGGCTTCCCAAATACGGGACCTGCTTTCCCAGGATGCCGAATGGTGGCGACTCGGCTGAATGGCTGTATCTGCGGGGCGGAGTGTCCGTGGTTAACAGCATCGCCCCCAGGCAGGACAGTAAATAAAGAATTTAATAAATCAGCCTGTAAATAAAGGAAGATCTGAGATTATCGGGAGCAGCTGTCAACCTGCTGAAACAGTACTCAGAGAACGAAAGAGACCATGAATAAGACCAGAGGAACTCTGTCCCCTTTGTAATTATGAGTGTGTTCCTCACTTAATTATCTTTAAGTAATCATCTATCAAGAAATCATCAAGAATGCCATGAAGAGTTAAAGCTAGGTAGTAAATATATGAATAAAATTCATTTTCAAGTGTTGCCTTCTGTCCATTATGGAATAACATTTTAGGGGCAAGATGAAAACGGCCTACGATTTTTAAAATGTTATAGAAACGCGTATTTAGGCCTAAAAATGGCAAATGATTTAAAGTGTCAAACTGTGATTTTGCGGTTAATGATCATTTACACCTAAATGTAAAGCTTCCTTCGCTGCTAAACTGTTTAAATAGTTTAAACTCGGAAATTAAAATAAATGCCACTTACATTTTTCCCAGAGGTATCCCCGCCAGCCTAAAATCGGCTCATAATTCAGCTACAATTAGCGCAGCTCGTGGCTTCAGCACCACGGACAGCGACAGCGGAGACGTTCCAGCCGCGCGGAAGCATATTCTCAACGCTAATGAGCCAATTACATCTGCTGCGGAAAAGTATATTCTTCTTGTAATGACGTTTACATTTCGCTCATATTCTAAATAAACTATAGAAATGATAAACAGATAAAAATTTATAAACAGTAAAATAGCGTCGTGTTTATAAAAAATGTTTAAGTTTGCGTAGGCCTGCGTGCAATTATTTTATTAATTAGAATAAGGACAGATTCCCAAAAATTTTCGGGAAATTAAAAATAAATGTTTTAAGTAACAAATCAGAGCTGTTCGGTTATTTTACTTTTCTAATAGAGACGCTGTGAAGAATCATTTTGTGATTTTGCCAGTAGTGTAATTTTTCTTTATTATTAGGGCACGTTGTAAGAAATTACCTTGAATATCGGCCTAGTAAAACTTTTCTTCCTGAACAAACGATTATGTTGAACGTCCACGTGTACATTTTTTTTTTTTTAAATTACGCTCGTATAAGCAGGTAAAGCCGGTAGAGACGCCAAACTTTTTGCAATTGACTTTTGCGCTGCGGAGAAAATACGAATAACGCAACATCGTTTAAAAAGGCGTAGGTGGGATATAATCTTACAATCACAGCCCGAAACACTCAATTATACTTCCTACAAAAAAAAAATGCAAGCTTTGCCATTGACTCCTCGGGAGCCAAGTGTAGGCAATTTGCAAAATTACACATTTGATCAAAGTTGACGTAACAAGCAGTTACTTTAAAATAGTTCTAGTGAAAGTGAATATATTAATGAAAGTAAAAACGTGTCCCCCAGCATTAATTGACTGGAGCTTTTTAATACTAATTAATTCCTACCCCTGTCGCGCTTGCTTTAATCGATTTAAAATACCTTTGTACTCATGCCGATTTTCAGGTGCTGCGGCCAGAGACAGTCTGCTAAACGTACCTCCAGCATTATATCGGTGCCGCTATTCAAGCATTAATGAAATATGCTTTAGAGGATTGCAACGTACAGAAACACTATTATAAACCAAAAATACACACATTACCCCGCGGCGCTGCTCTAATCACCGATGACTCTATTTAAAACGGCTAGGACTCAATAACTAAGTGGAGAGATTTAAGCTGCCTGTACCGATGATTTATAAAATAGAAACGCACCTTACCGCTTTACACCGGCACGTATTGAATGGGTTAAATATTACATATCAACAATCATCGGTTATTGTCACGTGGAGATTGCTGTGCCTTAATTGAAGGGGAATAAAGCTGGAAATTCCTTTAGTGAAGCTTAGACTAAGTACCCATATTTTTATGTAGCACGTGCAGGGGATCGCCGGGCGTCTAGGCTGCGGTGATCTTTAGCGGTGGAGGGTTAACACGTGAGTATCAGAAGGAATGATATTCCCCCCTTATTTTAAACACAGGATAGACACTTTATGTCACTGCTTCTCCTTCTCCCTGTACTTTCAATGCTGTCGTCCTATTTCCCCATATTTCTCGATTTTCATACGCCGAAGATTACTTTAAATGACCGCATGCACAATTTCTGTTATTTTTTTTCCCCGCGAGTCTATTTTCATGTTAATACAGAGAGCGACTGCAGGAATGCGAAGTGGCCCGGTAATTCATTTTAATTCCGGCTATAATTTATATTTTTTTGCTTTTTGTAACGCTTTGATGTTCTGCGGATTTCAGGCTGCATTGCTTTCCCAGCGCCAAGGAGAGGAGATGGGTTTTGAAACGAACGCGACTTAAGCGAAGCGGTAATGAAACTAAAGCGAATAAATGGTGCTTATGCGCATCCGCTTCGTGCACCCGAACGGCGCGTGCAAGGAACGCGTTCAGAACAATTCTCCGTAAACTTTATTTTAAAAATGTCTCATGGCACAATTTACAGCATGAATAATTTGAATGCCGTATAATATATTACAGTATGGGCGTCTGCATGCATGTGTGTATCCTTGCTTGCCGTTCAATCTTACATAAAATTATTTTTTACACCTGGAAAATACACTGATTACATGAAGGTTATAGCTTATACGAATAAGATGTTTGTAAGTGCACCAGTGTCGTCCAGAACAAATACGCTTATTTGTATTATTATTTTAATATTAAAAAGCAAGTTAACGCGCAGTCTAATATACAAACTGCAAAAGACATTAATTGGTTCATCAGTTGTGTCAGGCAAAAAATATTCACACGCTGACACAATAATCATGAAAAAAGAGACAAAATGTCTACAGTACAAATGTAGGCTAAAGTTGAAAATTAAAAGCGTAATATGTGAGCGATAGATCATGTTTATAGGGAAACTGGTAAAAAGTAATTAGTGTGGTCTTATGGGGTTTTTTGGATGAGAGGACGATTATTAGTTGGGCCTACTTCAAGCGTTTCATGGCGTTCTGCGCGACTGGGCGGCTTTATACATATGATCTACTTGACGGATCTACCTGTAACTACCGAAAAATAGATATTATAGGTATTTATTGGCTGCGTGACCCACGTTATGTGTTTGCAGCTTTCAGACGCGATGGCGCAAAGGTTTGTGCAAACTGAATATTTGTCTCGTGAGTTTTTTTAAGACACGCGTTCAAATTGTAATGATAGGTGTTCACGCTATATACTATTGTGCCGTTTTTCTTGTACCAATTTAAATCTTTTCAAATTTAAATGAACGCGTTTAATCCCCACTAAATAGGCTTGAAATGTATCCACATAGCATTATAATACGTGCTATTATTTCAATATCCTGATAAAGATCATTCTGTCAAGGATCGTTCGAGTATTTCACTTAATAATCACAAGTGAGGAAACAATATGAACGGTTTGCCTCGGGGTTGATAATTCACTGACCTGTTTAAACTGATTGCAAGTTCAAAATCTCGCTACGCTGCAGTGAAAATATTAATTTTACACTTTTACACAAAACGTAGAAACACTTCATTTTAGCAATAAATTTCAATATATTTTTAGAAAATAACTTATTGATGTTGGCAAAAATTCTATTTATTTAAATGGAAAAGTAAAGGACAGATTTGCGTTGATATTAATGTGTGGTATGGGAATACTACATTAAATGAATAAGAATATGAGGAACCTAAAAACATGCTCTCGTGCTACATCTATAATATATCTGGTATCGTGTTTAATATATTATTTTTTATACATTGTAAGATTTCAAGTAACCGGGTTCGTGGGTCTCAGAATCAGTGCCACTGGTATGCTTTTTACCGGCTTCTTCCTAGTGTAATATAAAAAACACCGAAAATTTCACGTATTCACGGGAGATTGTTCTCATTTAAAACATATGTCCCTTCAGGGCATTTACATATTATACAGGCCAAATGGGGTCGTCTGCGTTGATTCTCTAAATCTGTTCGCAATTTATGGTAATATATAGCATTTATAAATAAAATTACTGTTGTGTTCATGATAGTAATAAGCAGAATTAAAAATATAAAATCGATTAGTTTAATGCGTTACATATACATTTTCTTAATTCCAGCAGTTTTTTAAATTTATATCTCATTGGAGTGTACGCTGTCAAAAGCCTGGTTTCATTGGGGAGAGGTTGAAGTCTATGGTACGTACGTTTTGAGCAAATGGATTCAAATGGAGTACCCCTCTTTTCCTCCCCAATCTTTGTTTGTGTGGTAATATACATATTTTTGTAAAGGTATTATGTTGCTGTCTCTGTGCTGATTGGGCGCGCAGGTTGGCGAGTTAACGCCCTGCGATTATGTCAGATTGCGTGCAAACCAAACCAGCCCAGCCTTTGAACTTCACCGCTTTTGGCTCCCATTCACCAGCTTTTCCTCATTTTTCAGCCAGGTGCTTCGCGAGGCGAGACACCTCCGAGAAACACGCGCAAACACTTTCACTTTAGCAGCCGGCGTCTGACTTGGGAACTTGCACCTCCTCCGTGGATCTTTTGCGCTCCGGCAGCTTAACCGCGGAACCTATGTTGCCAGGGCAAGATAACTGCTCGTCTCGCTGAATCCGATAGTGACTGATCGACCTCTGGATTTTTATGACTTTATTTTTTGCACATTTCCGAAAACCCACGAGAACTGGTATGAGCCGTTTCTATCTGCTGGAGAGGTGAATATATTTCTTGGTGGTTTAAGAACTTTTTTTCCGCTGCCGAAGAGGGAGAATTGAACGTGTGCTTTTAAAATGTCAAAACCTTTAGATCACATCAAGAGACCCATGAATGCTTTCATGGTGTGGTCCCGGGGTCAACGGAGAAAAATGGCACAGGAGAATCCCAAAATGCACAATTCAGAAATCAGCAAAAGACTTGGCGCCGAATGGAAACTGCTTTCTGAATCCGAAAAACGACCTTATATCGATGAGGCAAAGAGACTGAGGGCGCAGCATATGAAAGAACATCCAGACTACAAGTACAGACCGAGGCGCAAGCCCAAAAATTTACTCAAAAAAGACAGGTACGTCTTTCCACTGCCCTACCTCGGGGACACAGACCATTTGAAAGGATTTTCCGCGGACTCTCTCTTGGCTTCGTCAGACAAAGCCAGAGCGTTCCTGCCGCCAACATCGGCCCCCTACTCGTTCCTCGACCCAAGCCAGTTCAGCTCCAGCGCTATCCAGAAGATGACAGAAATGCCCCACGCTTTGACCACCAGCACGTTACCATACGCCTCCTCCTTGGGATACCAAAACGGCGCGTTTGGCAGCTTGAGCTGTCCCAGCCAACACACTCACACTCATCCGTCGCCCACAAACCCAGGGTACGTAGTGCCCTGTAACTGTACCGCCTGGTCAACCTCAAGTTTACAGCCCCCAGTTGCCTACATACTTTTTCCAGGTATGACCAAGTCAGGAATAGACCCATACTCTTCAGCACATGCTACTGCTATGTAACGCACAAAAGCTAATTTTTGAAACTTGAATACAGCAATGCATGTGAATATGAAAAAAAAAACGTGAGAAGGAACCGGGCGCTCAGAAATTATGGAAAGCAACGGACTTGTTTTCAAAGAATCAAACGAGAACTCTTTACGATTCCAAACAGGACGCTTCTTCTAAGACTTCAGCAAGGGACTTGGAATAGCCGCGAGGCAGGTGCCCTATGAACTGTAAGAATTGTAAATGTTAAAACGTTTATTGACGGCTACCGTAATACAAGGCGGCCTTTAACTTTATTTATTATGTACATTTTTATTCTATAATTTTTTTAATTTAATGGTTCATTTTTTACATATCCTTTTCCAAAACAAAATTTGGGTTGCACAAGTTTTGACTGTAAAAATAGAATGAATTTCTTGGAACCCGAACGTTTTAAAAGTTTAGAATAAAAATCATAAACTCAAAAGTTCAATTATAATGGATATATTGTTTCTATTTATTAAATAGGCACGTAAGTTTTGATTGCTTATACAAAGTACCAAATTGTATTATTATTATTATTATTATTATTATTTGTGATAATGGTAATAATAATGTGTTTTTACATTTCCCCTTATGTGATCCAGTGCTATATGTTACTTTTCTTCTAAAAGCACTTCGAGTTTGAAGCCAGACAGTTATTCTTGTTTTCTCCTCTCTGAAATGGTATTTTCAATTTGTGGAAAAGGGAAATGTGTCCGGGCTGATGTTTCTCTGTTCATTTGACGTTTTGAATAAAGACAATCTGTCTTCAAAATATATCAATATTATTATATTTGAGACCTGCGGTTCCATTTTCTAAAATGAATCCCCCCCCCCTCAAAATGACTCTGAAGCATTAAATACTTTAGTGCCTTTAAAAGACATCGCTGTCCGGTCTCCAAGATATTTACAAAAGATATATACATTTGCTTACAAAGAGTGAACAGACGTATGCACTTGAGACATTGAAGTGTTAATGTTTTACTGCTGCTTACTAGTGTCTTTATTAATTTGGTCAATCAATGATATCTTTTTTATAGTTTACTATAGCATGTGCAAAACTGGAACCGCGTGCATTTAACCATCCTCAACTTCAATTCAAATAAACTTTGTGGATTAAAACAGATTAATATTTATTCACCCTGACCCTTGACTATCTGCTTATATAATAGATGGTCCAAGAGAGACTAATTTTAAAACGCGCCCGTGGATTCAAGTTTGGGGGAGAATCGCGAAATAGATATCCTCAGCAGTCAGTGGCGTTTGAAATCCATTAGCAAAAACAATTAGTCAGAATCCTCATTACTGAAAGAGACGCGTTTCCCTTTAAAGAACAGCTATTGTCCATCTGGACTGAATGAATGGCTGTTTGATTCGTCTTGTCTGCACATCGTTTTCTCGAGTGCTCTTGAGAGTTAAGTCAAAATAAAATGGTCAAATACAATTAGTGTACAATAGACCCGTTAAAAAATCAAACACGCGCGAGAATTATAATTCAGATTGAGGCAAACAATGGGACGGAAATCAGTTAGGGGACTGGGGGTGGTTCAAAATAGCTTAGCCACGCTGTTTAGCATCACAAAACATTCACATTAAAAAATGCAGGAGGTGACCTGAACAGCAATCAGCGCTGAACAGAAACACAGCTACAATATGCATGTAAAATATAATTACGTCTCAGATTTAGCTTACGCTTTGGTGACAAATGCATCCGGCAGTGCATAACTGCACGGGGAGGATTCGAGGGAAGCGAATGTAATGTAATTTAATTTAATTTAATTTAATATTTTCTAGACTAGTATTGCGCTCTGCATTTGTCACATTTTTCGCTCTGCGTGGTCAGCCTGCACCCTTTGCCCTCGGTGAATTTCTGCAGTGTAACTGCTGAAATCGCTTCGTGCACAAGTGGTATCAAACTATTACAGCTAGACTAGGCCTATAGCCTAATCATTTTAGCTGAGTGGTAGCCTACGGAGCCAAAAGATACAGTTATACACAAATTAGTGGTAAAGGTACAAAAATATTTTAAATAATCAAAACTCATTCAAATTTTACAAACAATTAAAATCAAAGCAAATAGGTCTACTTTCTTCATTGCCATTCTATAAAACAAAAAGTAAAAAAACCGATTAAATATTTAACGTATTTTTAACAGTGCGATTAAATAAACAAGTATCTTTCATACCAGTTGGCACACACGCCTTCCTATGCTAAGGATGTTATCCGTCTGTTCAGCCAGGTTCCTAATACCTGTTAGGCCTATTGATGTGCGTAAGTGTTCTTTTTCAATCATTAAGTCAGTGAAATGATCGTTACCTTTTAGTTTAAACTTGTAGGTAGAATCGCCGCAGGGAGACTAAATCAGTGGTCGGACCTGTTTCTCAACGTCTCCGCTTCATTGCGACGGAGAACAAAATCATTAATACAGATCTTTGGTTTGTGGAAGCACCCGATGAGGTACAATACATTAAAAATAAAAAAAATAATGTTTCTGACGTCATGGAAAAAGTTACAACTTTTCCAAATTTATTTAACCGTTTGGCCTACTGCTTTGAATATTTTTTTCTTCCGAGGTCATCGAGGGAAAATCAGGAATTTCCCTTGATTTTTCTGTATTCAAGCGACCCAGTGTGTCCACTTGACGGTCAGATAGCGCCGGTTTAATTAACCGTCAAAGCTTTGTTTTTATTTTTGTAAATGTAAATTAAGTTTAAGGTCTACTAAAGTTGTAATGCAAAAGCAAGCATTAAATTTACCACTCCAAGCCGACGAAAACACTTGTAAAATATTTTTCTTTCATATTTTGGTTGCTAAGGGCTCGAGAGGGACTTCATTACAGAACTGTTTTTTAAATGTTTTATTTAAATTTCATATATATATATATATATATATATATATATATATAAACACACACACAAACAAACACGCAGATGTTCTTTTAACGTGTCAGATGTTTTAGTAAATTATTAAAGTCATCCACCATGAAAAACACCATGAAATACTGAGTCGTGTTGTGTGAGTTGTGGGACGATACCTGAGTCTATTCTTTAATTACTGCTCAAAGACGATTTGTTAATAATGAAAATTCTATCATAATTCATATATGTTTTGCACGCAAACTAAATGTACACATATAACCCAGTGTTACAGATTCGGGCCTGATCAGTACGGATCACGTACTCGTTCATCACCTTTCAATTGAAAAGCTTCGCACAAAATGACATCGCCAGTGTTTTATTTCGATTTTAATGTACAATGCTTGGACCTACTCAGTTTTTAAATATACGATGAGATTCATTAAAGAAAAACAGGATCGCAAAAACAATCGGTCCCAGTCCACAGACTGAGGAGAGGAATTCGACTTTCGTCTATTGTCGCGGGGCACGGAATAGGATTTGCACACCAAGGTGTAATAGCATTACCGTATTAATTAAAATTTTCATTTCACATCCAGATTGTTTACTTATCTGCCAGGAACATATGCTGAGAGAAGTTAAGATTCGGGATTCTGCACTATTGCCCAAGGTGCAATCCAATATAGGAGGGGGGAGAGGGAGCCCGCCTTAGATTTTTATGACAGACTTTGTCCTTATCTCGCGCTGTAAATTATGGTGATACTCCATTGAACCGAATATGAAGTTTTACATCAGCCCCTTAAAGCATGCAGATTCAACTTTGAAATTGGACAATGATAATTACTTTTAGGAGTACGAAAATGTGTATTTTCAGCGATGATGTATTACACTCCGTCTTCTCAACCCCCTCCGAATTAATAACACTTCAGCCCTGATACATATTAATTTGAAGAATCATTAGACGGGTCTTGAGGTAAAGTAGGATGAGTTGCAATGAATAAATGCGGGCACTTCAAACTGAAGGATATTTTATGCACATTTTCTGTCCGTTGTCCACAAAACGATGAAGCGCGACCCATTTACAAATTACGAAATAAATGACGCTTTCATGAAACTGCATGAAGTACTATATGACTTGCACTATACACACACACACACACACACACACACACACACACACATATATATATCCCTCAATGTGGGCATATTTCAGGCCAGATATAAATTCGCCATATAAATGTTCGTCATAGGATGGTAATTTATGACCTCATCAATGTAATTCGCCGTCTGTGATCACTTCTGCAGTACTGAACTGGCATCTGCTTTTACAAGCCGAGGTCCAAAACAAAACAAACAGTACCCGAGAAATAAGAAGAGGAAAATTATGATTTGAAATTATACTCGTCCTAAATCTCTCTCTAACTGCTCTCCCAGACGTTTTTATTTGAGCAGAACATAAAGCCAGCGGTTCCAAAGTCGAATTCAATCTCCCTTATCGCACCACGACTCCTTTCAGGCCGAGATCAGAGGAAAAGAGGGGATAATTGTTCTTTATTTTATTTAATTTAATGCGACAGCCTCTGCTTTCAGGTCATTTATATGCTTAATTTAGTGATAAAAGTCAATGGGGAGGGAACACAAGTCCCGCTTTTCTCTACTCTAACACTTTAGTCCAAATTATTAAGCATATAAAACAAAAGTGAGAGGACATAACACTTTTAATTGAATGCTATGGGTCATTTGCATCATTGTCAGTGAATGTCACCTCAAAACCAACAGCGTACAATTACATGTGATACGTCGCTTTGAAATATCTCGCTCGTCATCTTGCCATGCTATTTTTCACTGTTCTTCTGAAGGAAAATATAAATAAGAAATAATAATAATAATAATAATTATAATGACGATGATGATTTTCGTTACCACTATTGTATCTTTTCTTGTTATATTCTCGGTATTAATATTGCAATAATGCAACAAGCTGATATTTTGAATTTGGGTAGTCTGCCCTTCAACAGATTAGTTTATTACATTGCTGATTATTATAAATGAGAATATGCGCTGGCCTATGTGTGCAGGAAATTTTATTTCGGTTCATATTTTTTCCACTATTGTTTTGATCGCTCTCACCCCGTATAAACACCCTAACGCATCGGTGCTAAAGCCCCATCTATCTGAAATTGAATCAGGGACACCATTTTGACACAGAAAGGTAAACCGCTGTCCCCCAGTTCGTAACGCCGACGTCGAATTTGGGGCCCTAGCATTCTCATCCAAAAGGAATTAAATGTTGAATGAGCTGATAAGGAAATACGGGAGGGATATGCTAAGAGAAAGGGAATTAGGCTACGGCTATTCACGTGGTTCCAGTTGCGAAAGTGATTTGCATACACACACGCGTGCACAGGGATGCACACAGTAACACACCCTCGCGCGCGCGTTCAGCTAAAACATCCTTTCCATGTTATATAGATATTATATACCCGCTATTTGTCGTAAAGAGTATCATGAAAAAGCACTATTTCTACTTTCAGAACCCACTGATCTTTCAAGGATCAAGTAGCCTATCAATTATTTTTGTCGTAGGGCACGTGTGGTTTCGTTAGCCAACTACATCGAAATTAAGTGGCACGTGAAGAAATTCATATATAGCTAAAACGTACAAATAACTTCCCTAACTGTCCATAATCTGAAAACTTGAGCTGTCAGCATAAGTTACATGATTATTCTTATACCCGTGATGGGGTTGTAATAAGACGAGAAATAATTACATGTGTGAACTAGTCATCTAATTGTACTTTCGTAATAGTACTGAATAAAACAAAGTGCGATTAAAAGTAATGAATACACAGCTATTAAAGTGCTGGATAAGGCTGATATGAAGGTGTTAAGTGATTTGCTGCGCTCAAAATAGTATATGCTGTGTATAGTTCAACAGAGCAGGCGTCGACAAGTGATGCTTAAGGTGTATTTAATCTGGCTTTTGCTGCAATACACAGCTGGTCTCCAGGAAGAAAGACAAGACTCGCGATGTTAGGAAACGGCGCTTCCAGAGTTTTGCAGGAACATGTTCGCGTTAAATTCTTCAATCACAAGTGTAATGAACACCCCAAAGTTGCAACCGCAAAGCCAAGCCAGTTTTGTCTGGGGAGTGATTAAAGATAAGGCCCTGATTTTAGTATGGAATTGAAAAGATAAAACCCCCTGTATCTGCCGTCTACGACTGGAGTCAGTGCCCTATTTGCAGTGGCGAGTCGGGCTGTATATCGGTGATTTGACAAAAAAGGCGCAGATTTAAACTCACGGGCTTTAAATAAAAATCAACTTCGAGGCTGAAATCAGCGCTACTGTTGTTGTGGTTGAAAGTACTGATTTGTTAGAAAAGTGACATAATGTCTGTCGCCACATAAAGTTTAAGTTACGTGTATCTCTTATAATAGCTGAATTAATTACTTATCGCTATTGTCCTTTATTTTTTAATCTCATACTTTCGGGTGCAGTCTTTATATTTTCTCAAACGTATTGCGTAATTCAGAGCTCAGTTTGAAGTCTCTTATTATAAACCTTATCTAGCTATGCTGCTTCCCATCGGAAAAAATAAATGTAAAGTCATGGTTAAATTAAAGTAAAATTAAGTTACATACTTAACGTATAAATAAATATTCATAATCCTACAACCTGCACATTACCCCCATGATAACCTATACTTTACTGAATAATTATTTGGCGAGGAGCCATAGCTAAATTTTAGAGAATTCTTCAATATGGTCTTTATATCATTATGCTATTTTTCTCCGATCTTAAGGCAGCGCGTCCCCTTGAATTATTTGCTTTCCTAGATGTTCATTATTGGATATTTGAGCAACAGGGCGTGTAGTGGACAAATGTAAACTGACTGGAGCAGAAGGTGAAGATGATTTCCAAATGGCCTTGTATATATCGGCCGGGCGTCAGAACTGCTCCGTTAGGGTAAATAATATCGCTTTATTACCCTCAAAGGGACAATTTTCCGTTTTCCGAAAGTGCTCGGTAAAAAATAGCTCGATAGTATCCCTATTATACCTTTTCACGGAAAAGTAAAAAGCCAATCTATGTTAAACCGTTTTTTTAAAAAGGCAGGATGCTAGAGTCGTAAATATTAGACTAAAAACAAGAACAGCAGCCAATCGACATGCATTTTGTTGTTTAAGTTTCCTTCTTGGGGATTAAATAAAAAGCTCCGCGCGCACCTTGCTGATGACGGCCGGCCAGTGTGACGGCGGGACAGACGCTCGCGGATGAACCCCGCACAGAATTAACCCCTCACACCCCGGCCGTCTAGCGCACTGCATGGTTCCCCTGCAGTCACCTCGTAGTCTCAGCTTAATTAGTAAGAGGCGTAATTACCTTTTAAGCAGGAGCCCTAAAAGAACAATTGGTGAAAAGGCTGAAAACAAGCCATTGTTTTGTTCTCTAAAGCATCTCACTTCTCATTGGGATTGTCCTCTTTTCCCACATAAGGATTAATTGCTTAAAACTCTGGGCAAAACATATGTGGTAATTACAAATATTAATTTGTTTTGATAATTATCCCCCTTAAGAAGCCACCGGGTGACAAGGTGGTTGTGTAGTTTAATCATTCCCTGCTATGAAAACAACGCGTGTCTTTGGAGAATCATGGATTAATGTCGATTGTTGCTCACCTGTGCAGCCTCCTTCATCACGGCTGGTCGCAGGAGATGCCTGAATAGCTCTGCTCCATGGCTGTTTCATGGAGACTGGTCGTATTCAGGTGTCAAGGTCATTTTGAGCCAAGCAAACACATTCTTCCACATTGTTCCACCTGGCCTGTCAGAGCAGACACCTCTGTCTAAAAGATTTTTTTAGGGGGGGGGGGTGTACTTGGGACGTGACACTCACAATCTCATTTAATCTCAGCAGAACATGTTGGGAATCAAGATCCCACATTCCACTTCACAAGATCAGTTTGAGTTCAGGGACGGCGAACGGATTGACATGGCGAGGGGACAGGGAGGCGAACGCGTTCTTTATTAGGGGTGTGGGGCTCAGACGGTGACCTCTGGGAGGATGGGGAGGTGGGGAGGATGGGGTGCTGTGGTATCATTTATCACCACTCATGACAAATGTTTATGTGGGGCCCCCAAGGTTTGGGGGGCCCCCTGTTGGTCATAAGTAGTCACTACACTAAGGGGATGGAAGGACCCCAAAGTGACTTTTTGAACAGGTACTCAGAGGCAAGAAACCTGTCTGAGAAGATGGATGTTGTACCCACAGGGTTCACAGGGTTTGGGTGTAACGTCTGCTCTTTGTGGGCCGAAAGAGGCAGAAGACAGTTTAATACCATTACTGACTGGCTTCAGGTGATTGGATGGGCTTGTCACATGACTTTGCGGCGCCCTGACACGCCCACATCTTATTCCATATGCCTTTGTAACAAGGAGTGGATAGTTTAAGCAAGATTTCCACAACATCCTTTTAAAAGGTTTCAGTGACGTTTCATTATTGAGTTTGGATCTGAAAAGTAAAGATCGGCACCAACCCAAATATGTGCAAAGTTTTACTTAGATTCTCTTCTTCTTCTATAATTTACATAACGACACAACCGCTGACTAATGACCTTAGTACCACAGTGAAGGGAAGCCCATGTATCGGCTCCCCTAAGGAAATGTAATAATAAAAATATATATTGCATAAATATGTAAATGTGATGCGATGGTCACAGCCTGGTGCACTTTTATTCTTATAAACACTTGTGAAAAATTGTGCCACACTTCCCTCATGAATGGAGAGGGCTGCAAGGATTTCAGGCAGCAGTAGAGAAAACACCTTTTTATTGAGAAATATTTCCTGGGCATTTATTTTATATTGATAACAAGAAAACTGTATTAATAACATTATATTAATTCCAAGACTAATAATATCATGTGACAAAGCTATTTTTTTTTAAATTGTCAACGCTCTGGTTGTGAGTCTAAAGGATTCCTTGGACACATCATACACGTGACCAACTTACAGGATCAGAGCCTGTGGAATCCTGGACCTCATCGCTATAGAGTCCCGTAAATGCTTCGGTGTTTATACCATGAATAAAACATGTGCGTGCTGATGGAGCAGAATGCGATTTCCATGCGACCAGGATGGCAGCGGTCCTTCATGTGTTGTTCCTCTGACAGCCCTTCCAGACACTCCTCTCACGGCAGGGGATCTCGCCCTACATCGAGATGCAAGATCGGTACGTAAAATCCATCAGGCGAATCCCAGGACCGATCTTTGGGGGGAAAAGATGGCAGCGGAGAGACCGGGACCCGAATGTTGATGGTGTCGTTGTTTACTGATCAGAGCAAACGCGTGGCTCACGGAGTTTTGCCGCTTCGTCTGCACGTGACAGACCGTGACGAGAGCCGTATTTTCCTCCCTTTAGATGTCTCCCCCCCCCCTCTCCCACAGGTACCAGAGTTATCAGTCAGAAGAGCTTGTCTTTGGTCCGTCAGCACAGAGGAAGTGAAGCAAATAACATGTATATATTGTTTATACATTTTTATGCCCCAATCGCTGATGTCGAAAAGTTTGTTTTGAGGGAGCTGTATAAAAGAATGTATTTTTCTGCACAAAACACCAAACATTTTTTTGCCCCCAGTCAAAACATTTGGGGAGGTAATCTTGCCATGCAGATAAAATAGCTGTATTGCATTTAACAGAAGGGTTTGCTGGCATGGCGAGCATGAAGCCATGCAGTAATTCATCCTCCACCTGCATCTACCTGGATTTGCCCCACCTCAGTTGTGTAACACATCATTTTAAAGCCAGGAGTTACACAGAAATGCCTTCTGCAGGTCCCCCCTGCCTGTAGGGCATGACATCAGTGCCCCCCTCCTGGGATTACCTTGATCACCAGCTTGGTTCCCCAAGGAGAAGTTTGGCTGTGGCTGTCAGCTCCTTACTCCCCACTGAGGTAACGTGCTGTTAAGGACGGGACTAGAGTACCGGCAATAATTAATGTGTGACGCCTCTCATAGAGTTTATGGGACACCATCCTGATTTGGAAGTGGGTTCAAAGAAAATATATTCGGGAACTTGCCCCCCCTCCCCCCCAACATTTACATGTTATGGCCACTGAGACCACAGGGATGTATCCAGGGGCGGGGTCACTGTGGCACTGACTGCAGCTGAAAACTTATTGGCCCTCGAGTGTCCCCTCCCCTGTCACTCACTGATTCAATACATATCATTGGTTACTGGTAAGGCTGGCTCCACTGTATGAATTATGGCCCCTCTTATGCCCCCCACCATAAAAAAAAATCTCTGAATCGGCCCGATGTAATGACATCAGCATTGATACAGGAATGGAGGTCTGTGGTGCACTGTATGTGTCTGCACTGCACTGTGCGTGCTGCACTGCACCTATCTGTGGTGCACTGTATCTGTCTGTGGTACACTTTGTGTGTGTCTGCAGTGTGCTGTACCTGTCTACAGTGCTCTGTATGTCTGCAGTGCCTGGCACCAGGGTGGATTTCTAACATCGGCCAGAACATGTTTTAGTAAGGTGGTCCGGAGCCTGTTTCCACAGTTACGAGCTGGCCGGCTGGTACCCAACACCTGGTGCTCTGTGGGGGGAGAGGAGAGAGAACTGGTTAGCACCTCACACTGCAGCTTCCACACCTTCAGCAGGTCACTGGATCCACCATAAACCACAGACTTTTTTTTAAATGTTAAATGCTGCCTATATGTGTCTGTTGGCCTCAAGAATGATGTTTTTCACGCCCTTACTTATTGATATTATAATGGATTAGTAGAAGTTTAGTTTAATTCATTGTTCTCGTATTTCCTGTAATGCTTGATCACATGACCACATTCCAGACTCTTGGTTCCCTTGGATGTTGTCAGTTGGTTTGGTAGATGATTGCCAGGGCAAACTCATGCTCAGTTCCTGTTTTCTTCCCCCCTTGTTTCTGCTAGTACCCCACACCCAGCTGACATACTAGACCTCCAGCCTGGGGCCGCCCGGCGGGGCGGCGGCGGGGGCGGGGGGGGGGGGGGGGGCGGGGGGGGGGGGGGGGGGGGGGGGGGGGGGGGGGGGGGGGGGGGGGGGGG
>JAODJX010000047.1:3368877-3379588 GCA_026776945.1 Isichthys henryi
GAGAAGCTCCGATGCCCTGGGCGGGAAGCTCTGACATTCCTGATGTTGTCCCAGTGATTCCCGGGAGCTGGCTTTGCTGAGCGAAACAGAGGGTGGCAGGCACACCGGGAAGAAGGGAAAGGAGGTGTCAGGAGGGAGAGAAAGCGGAGGCACGACCGGGGCAGATGAACCCTGCCAGCAGGGCGGCGGTATACGGTGTCGTGCTCACCCAGGAACAGGCCGAGGGAAGGGGGGATGCTGACATTTAAAGACTCAACAGGGTCTGTGAGGGTGGAGCTGGAATATCTGTCTGTATAAATGGGCAAGAGCGGAGGCTTTGATGTGAGAGCTTCTGCTAAGCGCCTAAATAGTGCATTGTAATGAAGTGCCATGAGAAATCGTGGGCTTTAATCGGGCCTATGGATCAGCCCCTTATCCCAGGAGCGATCTCGCGTACGGAACCGGCAGCGGAGGGGAGAGACGGGGAGCGAGCTGAATCAGGAAGCGTGGGAAAGGCATCATCATGCCCCCCCACCTCCGGAATCTGCCTGCCAGTCACAGTCCGCTGTGACCAGAGCCACTATACAGTATTCCCCAGGCATCTGGTGAGTGCCCACTTCCTTTGCCTGCCCTCAGCCCAGGTGAAGGTCCCCCCCCCCACACACAGCTGCCCCGAGAGGGAAGCTTGGGCCACGCAGGGGTTGATGGGATCTTGAACAGGCGGGAGAATCAGGATGACACGTTTCCATCACCGTGGTAACAACTACTCTGTAACGTGGCCCAACCTTATTGAGCCACCTCCATCAACTGTCAAATCCTTCAAAGTGTCTGGACGAGAACCCATCCAACCCAATGTGCCAGACAAAAGGTTGGGGGCTTCAAACCAAATGGGCAGAACCAGGGCATGGTCTAAACCCGCTTTATGGAGTACGCCACTGGCTCTGATACTGATGTGGTACAAGAACCTCAAATTAAATGAATTACAAGTTGAACCAAGAATTCAAAGCCCTGTATATCAGGGGTGGTTCTGTGAGTTGGGATGCTATGGTCGTGGTCAGAAGGTTGCTGGTTCAAATCCCATGGTTGGCAAAGTGGTTTCACCACTGGGCACTTCAGGAAGACCCTAACCTCCATTTACTTAGGGGACGACGTGACCCCACTTTTTCAGTTATATGTCACTCTGGGTAAAACCACTTGCTAAATAAATTAACATTTCCTACATGTAGGGGCTGACGTTGGTCTGTACGTGGGTGTCTGGCGTGGTGATGGCCTGGAGTTCCACTAACACGTGCCGTTAAACATTTAAATAAAGTTACCTGGAATTGCCAAGTCTTGCAGCAGAAAGAAACAAACAAGTTTGGTTTATCACTCCGCATTGTTTTCCGTGATGTGCGTTTCAATTATTTCAATTAGTTGCGTCAGTGTCTCGCAGACTCGGGACTGCAGCGTGGCGACTTTTCCTGTGCTAATGCACTGCTAGTATCCAAGAAGTGCTCAATGGGCTAAACGAAAAAAGTATTAGGACAGCTAACGCTAAAATACACACACTGCTTCATTTGTAATACTCAACAATCCATTATTTCCTTCGATTTGTATCCAATTCTTCATAGCACCTTCCTTCTGATGCATCCCGCCAGTTGACGTGTATTTTCTTGTATGTAATAACTTTTACTCCTTGGAGAGGTCTGGTGACTTTTTTCCAGTTCCGCCTTGTGTGGTCACATGATTAAAAGTTGCCGTGTCATGTTGTGAAGTGTTTGCCTTTTCCGTTTCCTCTTCCATCTCCCACTGAAACTTGAATCTTTTATTTTATCTTTGACCTTCTGTTGCCCCATATCCAGGCCGTTGCTCTCTCTGGAAATAAAACTTGCGTCAGAACATCAAACTTTCAGAAGTGTTTCATTTCAGCAGCTCGGTTGAACTTTTTCCAGGTATGATTGTATCTTGATATTGGCGTCAGTGTTGAGTCACTTTCGATGCTCCCCTTTGGGATCTTACTGCACGGCTCCAAATGGACTTTAAGGACCCTAGATGATAAGTAATCAGTATTTAATTATCTATGCCGCAAGCCACTTGTCACCCTTTCCATAAAGGATCGATCACTCCAGGTGATCCTTGAACATTAATAAAAGGTTGTCATGTGTGAGCCAGACAAAGCGAATCATGAACCAAACACGTTTAATGTGCACGATAATCCAGCTGTATGAACAAAACAGGACAAATAAAGAACTGTTTGTGCTTTACCTGTATGTACGTAATAATACTGTATACCTCTAATTACATGACAGCTCAGGGGGGGGCGTTGTGGCCTCATACCACCGGGGTTGGGGCTTCACGCTTACCTCTTACTCTATCTGTCTACGTCCTCATTGTCCCTACCTTGGGTGAGCATACAGTGCTGGCAAAAAGTTCACATTTGCTTAATTCTGTAACAAATTTGTCGGTTTCGTACCAAAAGTCCATTGACAAAACAATTTTTAACATATTTGCACATGTCTTCTACACGGACCATCAGTTCTGTTCTTGCCATCTCAATTGATGTCAATTATAGTCATTGGCTCCCAAAAGGAAACCAAACACAGATTTTGGCCGTTTGATGTTTTTACAAAGATGTCACTACTTTAAAAGAGCCCACTTGTCAATGAACTTTTTAAAGTATAATTTGGGTTTCAATTTATTACTAGGGGGTGGCATGGTGGTGCAGTGGTTAGCACTGTTGCCTCACACCTCTGGGACCCGGGTTCAAATCCCCGCCTGGGTCATATGTGTGCGGAGTTTACATGTTCTCCCCATGTTGTCATGGGGTTTCCTCCGGGTACTCTGGTTTCCCCCCACAGTCCAAAAACATGCTGAGGCTAATTGGAGTTGCTAAAGTGCCCGTAGGAGTGCATGTGTGAGTGAATGGTGTGTGAGTGTGCCCTGCGATGGGCTGGCCCCCCATCTACTTTATTACTACTTGAAATGAATATTGTGCTTAAAACTACTGCTTGTTTCTAATGTGATATTTATTATTTGTAAACAAAAGAGTAAAGTAATGATTTTGCTATAAAAGTGATAAATGTGCAATAGTTCTACTGAATTAAGTAAAACCAAGACTTTCTGTGAGCACTGTACTGTATGTCCCCTGGGCTGCCATGGGGGGCCAGGTGACCCCGACTGAATTAAGGGGTTAGAATTTGGATGCATGTCGATTATTACATGTTTATAATTAAATCAAACTATTCGGTGCTGTTAACCTCCACTTCAGGGAAGAATCATCTTAGAAGCTCCAGATAATAAACACCATGACCGTGAGGTTACAGCTCATGTAGCCTCAACAGGTACTGGAACCAGGAACAAGAGATAATCCAAACTGATGCGAACGAAAGGACTCACAATCTGCGTGGATTTGCATCCCTCCAAAATCACAGCATGCTTCCACTCCTCAGGATCCTAATCTGGCACCTCAGCGCAGGAATGTGCACGGTGACTGCAAGGTGGCGCGCATACACACGCACGTGTGTGTCTGCGAGAATCACCCGGTGGCATTGTTCCCGAATCATTGTAATGTGAATCCGGAGTGACAACTGGATCTGCCGCTGGTATCCAGCATTCATGAAGCATCAAGGAAACCTTTAGATCGGGAGAAGCGGAGAGGCTTAGGCTTGCGTGCTTCACCCCCTCATTTATGCGGCTCTGAGGCGTTAAGCAGAGGATTGTGGGAGCGATTGTTCGAGCGTCGCCGAAGTGAACCGCTCGTGGGTGGAAGAGTTTTATTTCCCGGCAAAATCCTTCCTCTTCTTAACATATTTGTTTAACTGTGAATAATAACCAGAAACTTAACTCGCAGCGGTGCAGAGAATAGAATAATGCGCTTTTAAGGACACATAATATGATACATTTTATGCGGCGTATAGAGCCGCCGGAATATTTCAAAAGGGCTTTTCTTTAAGGGTCTGAAAGGAAATTAGTCCGGCCAGAAAAAAAAATGATGCAACACTGTCAAATAAGGAGGGAAACATTATGGCTGCAGAGAATAGTCAGAAATTGCCGCTGCCCCATTTCTGTGGGGCTTACAGCCGAATCTCAAATCCAAGCTCTGTCTGTCTTTGAAAATTAATTTCTCAGGAGGGAAAGACGGCAGAAGGAAAGTTGAGCAGCTGAGAGAAACATTTTCACACTGAAGCCACGGTGATTTTTTTTATTATTTCTAATTGCTTAGGTGATTTTTTTTTTCAAAGTGACTTACAAATTTGCCCATTTAAACAGCGGAATATTTTTACTGCTTCAATTTGAGTGCGGAACCTCACTCAAGGGTACAACAGCAGATCCCTCCGGAGAATCCGTAACCTTCGGGCTATAAGTTTGTGTCCTTAATGGCCACCTGCAGCCCCTAAATCTACATATTTAAAAGGCACTGGAGGTCCTGTATTGTTTGTTGCCTGTCACAGAGGATTTAGAAGGTGCCGGAAGCTTTAGCCGTCCCTGTTTAAGTGAGTGAGGCCTTATACAGGTGTTTAACATTGCAAAGCATTGTGACATTGCGAGACTGCGCAAATGCTAACATGGCTAAATGCTATGTTTTGTTAGCTGCAACTGTCCAACTGGGGAGTGGGGCGGGGGGGAAATCAAGTTGTATGTAAAGTGTAGCTGCAATAAACAAATTGGAAGGGGGCTGGGGGGACGACGGGTGGAAAGGGACAACAGTTCTGCCATGTGGAGCCTCAAGGCTGAGTTAACAGGAATCAAATTACCGCTAATAGTCGGGAGAATCAGTTGTGAGCAGGATCGGGCTGCCATGTGCCCTCCCTCTGCCCTCCCTCTGCCCGTCTGGCCCGTGCACATTAATTGAGAAGCCTGGGCCCCAGATTGTAAATCAGAATATGGCACCAATGTTTTAATCAGCACCGGCACCTGCATGGAAAAGGGGAATCAGGGTGCGTGCACTCCCTGAAGCTATCCATGTGCCAATGAGACTCCCGCTAACCAGGGTCCGGCCAGCATCCATCTACACAGCCTTGGGGAAGGAGCAGCACTGGAGGTCGCAGCCCCTCTGAAGGCCGCCCACTCAGCCCCTCACCGGCACCACCTGCTGGACTCCAACGGCTATGCCGTCCCTGCTGATTGGGTTAGCGTAGCATCAGCTGGGTGTCGCCAGGCACAGATCACAGGTCACTTATTAGATAGACAGACAGACCATCCTGTTCCCTTCCTCTGTTTATTTAGCTTCTTAGCCCCGAGTGTAGGTGCGACCTCTCTGAGCTGCTGCATGGCTTAACAAGCTAAGTAGTTAACCACTAGTCTTGTTCCTCTTTTCATTGTGGGTTCAAGGCTGACCAGAGACCAGCCTCAACTAGCTAACTAGCTGTTTTTTTTTGTTTAACATTTATTTTACAATCTCTTGACTAAATGAGTATTTTACAGTTAGTTCGTTGCGTCTGCTCCCTGGTCTAAATCTGTTCTTGTATTTATACCCCTAGTGTTGTGAGCCTCTGAGTTTAATGGTCTCCGGCTTCCTGTGCTTGTTAATGTATTCGGCCTGTTTCTTGTCTTCCTGTGCCTTGCTGATTGGCTAATTAAGTTACGGTTTACCCCTGTTCCTTGTTTGTATTGAGTTTCTGTGTGTATTTAAGTGCCTCTTCTAGATCTGTCTGTTGATGGTTCTTTTCCTTGAAGCTGCTAGTGGCTCATCACCGCTTTTCCTGCCTGTGCCATTCCATGCTGTCAAAGGTAGATATGGACCGATAGGTATATTCATTGATTTATGTCACTGTATGAAGACTGTAAACACAATGGTGAACTTAGCCTCTCTTGTGCTATCAGTTAGATTTATAAACTTTGGCCTCTCATTACCGTATCATTTAACTTTAGTTTTTTTAGAGGAAAAACAAGTTGAGGTCGAGAACTGGTAACCAGTATATGTTGTGCTGGCTCTAATTTATGACCCTGCATATGAATTTATCCTGGAGTCCCACAGGGAACTTCCAGAAATTCCCATATAATCTAATGACATTGTATTGGCCTGGGTAAATGTTATATAAATTATGCATTAAGGGGGAACATAAACCACGGTAGACAAACATGACAGCCTTCACTCCTCACTCGGGGGCATAAGACCCCGGGGACACCCCCCCCTCCCTGGTTTCGTACGAACACCATCCATTAGTGGCCCATTTGAAGACGTCGTTAGCGGTAGCGCTCCGAATGACGCGGGCGAAGGCCATGAAAACGCAAGCATGGCACAAGCTAACTCCAGGAATGGAAGTCGAGGTTTTTCGCGCCAGTGCGCCTTTTCTCCCTATTTTGTGTGACGACCTGTTTCGCGTCATGTAAACGAGACAAACACCGACAGGGTTTTGCCGTGTTTTGGAGGGAACTGTTGGTTCAACCAAAATCAATTCGTCATCTTTGCAGGGAAGCTCCGTACCTGTTTGTTTCTTTCGTGTAAAGTTTCACACCTCCCTTTAACGCACTCGTACATAGCGAAAGACAGCATGAAAATAAAAAATGTAGCATGACTTTGACCCCAGTTCTCTCAGTTTTGACTTTGATTTCTCATAAAGACCAGGATGCTTGCTTCCCAGAATGCTTTGCAGACATGTTCCTCCCAAGCCTGCCACAGAACCAGCTGCCACCAGTGCCCACTCTGGGTCATGTGACACTGGCTAAATGTGTTGATTGGAGGCTTTGCGTGTCTCCCTTCCTCAGAATAATCCAGGTGCCTAACTGGTCCCAGTGAAGTGCTCCTGCAAGGCCAACCAAAACTCCTTGGCCTACTTAAACCACACAGACCCAGTGGAACCCCATGCAGCTCAGTGCTCAGACGTAACCAATGGAGTGTTCCAGGCTCAAAGGTGACAGAGAACCCACAAAGTCATGTAGAACACAGATCATGCTCTTGATTCTTGGTTATAATTTTATGAGAAGTAACAGTTTTTTTTTCTCAGCCTGGTGAAAGGATACCTGTCAAAGCAATCAAGCAGTCTTCTCTTCTCCTTGAATACTGCTATGATGGGTCAAAAGCCTAAATCGGCTGCTGAGTGGCTAAAGTTCGCTTAATATCCAGTGGTTCAGAACGTCACGGTGTGAGCGTGTGAGGGGCCATCAAGAAGCGCCGCGATTTCCTGTATCAGCAAAAGCGGAGATGCAAATGGGGAGTCAGGACACGAGTGGAATTGGGCCCACAGTGGAGATGGATGGCAGAAAGACAGAGGTCCAGGTTCTCTGCTGGCAGAGATGAATGTAAGACCTGAAATAGCCCTTCTTCATGTGTGACCAGTTGGGTTTCTCTCTCTCTCTCTCTCTCTCTCTCGTTCTCTCTCTCCTCTCTTTCTCACTTGCATTGTGAACCTCTATTTAAAAGCAGGCAAACAAGGTGGAAAGAAAGGAGAGAGAGAAGGATGCATAGTCTGGGCAGCTGTGCATTTATGCGAGTTCAAAGTGAGTCTCCCAGCCAATTTAAATGATCCACGAGAGTGACGCAAGCAAAAATAATACACTTGACCCTTCACTGCATTTATTTTGATAGGTTTGTTATAATAACGAGGCTGGTGATAATTCATGGCACCTCATGTATATTAAGTGGAAACGCACCAGCTTTTATGATGAATTGCCGTGGTAGCGGGGGGGGGTCTCGTTTGCATTTCAATGGGTGAAGGTGTCGAGATTCTTATTTCATTACTGGCCGACACATTAGCCCGCAGATTTTAATTTGTTTCTTTTTTTTTTTTTAAACAGCTATCCAAAAGAATCCAGATTTGGGAGAGGTCTAGAAGGCATACGACACAAAATATAAAATAAATGAATAAAATGACAATAAAATGAATTATAGTAACATACACCTAGTCATTTTGTAAACAGTTATATAAAAATTAACTGGAAGCAGTAGAGTGCAAAAAGGGTAAATATTTAGTAATGTTACTAGTAATACTGTTACTTGTAGTGTTACTAATGGTGTTTCCCACTTTTCCGAATTCCTCTGACTTTTTGCCCTTCTCCCTCGGTGCAAATGCAGTTGACTAAGAAGTTTGCTTGAAGCCCAATGTGCCCTGTCTATACATCCAGGTCTCAAACCTCCCAAATCCATGGTCATGTTCTTTCCTGGGGAGTTTGATGCCCATCCAGGGGGAAAAGACCAAAGACTTGGTACCGAATCTCAAAGATGAAACAGACACTTCGGAAAACTTGCAACGGTACGACACTGAATTCTGAGATGTCGGCTCCATAGGCAAGTTTGGATAAACGGTAAAACGTGCGGTTTCTATGGCAACATCTTCTACGAACTTGAGGTCCATGAAAATACGCCACCTGCACCATTTCTGTGACCTTTTTCAAAATGCTCAAGCCTGTCTCACCATTAGTACCAGCAGCTAAAATCCTGGACCTGTAATGGAGCCCAGCATCAGACCAGTATGAGACCCGCAGCCTAATCCCCGCAGACCGTCAGCTTACGTGAATCCGTGGGTTTTTCCAAGAAGCAGGATGTTATCCCATCGTACAGCAGGAGAAAGGGATTTGTTAAGTCGGAGGTAAGAGCGATTTATCGGCCCGTTTGTACGGAGGGATCCTCGATACGGTCAGCACGACAAACACCTTCGTTTCTCGTGGGTGTCCTCTCCGCGTTAAACGCGAGGCCAAGCATGGCGCCGGGCTGAGATTACACTCCCTTTGCTGAGCTCCTCATCAGCAGCGGCGGCCCATGTCTGCACCCCCACCCCCCTGTGCTAGAGTAAGTCATCTCAGCAGCTACCAGTGGAACACTAACCTCAGGCTAGGAGGAAATTAATTGGAAGCCGACTTCCCAATTAACACATCAGGCGGGCCCTCGGTCTCAGTAATCCGCCAGAATGGAGCTGGGTTCTCACCTCCTGACACCGGCCACTCGGCCGCAACACAGAACCCGCCTCCCCCCCGTTCTGGGACAATCTCCACCTCCCTGCCCCCCTTCCCTTGTCCAGGGGGGGTTGGGAGGTGCGTTTCATCTGTCCATTCAGGCAGGGAGGTGTAATTGACTAAGTTCTGGTTCCACGCCGGGATGCTTAATTGGGACCTCGGGGTCCAGCAGTCTGATGAATCCAAGTTCGGGACCACCATCGAGAAACAGCACGGCTCCTCTTCCCAGAATGCATTAAAAAGTATGTGTAACCACGGCGCCCACTTTTGCGTAATGCGCGCCTCGACCCAGGAGGGGTGGGGGGAGGCGTTGTTCATGATTGCTTCTTATTGCTTCTTTATTTCCATTTTTCTCTTGAAGCGTTTAATGTCACAGCCAGTTAGACACGAGTCCGCCCAGTACCTGGAGCCTTTATCAAGTTAACAGTGGACGTTAAATCAAATTTATCGGCTCTTTACGAACCCGCCGACTGACCACACCTGTTTCCAAACTTTCTTCAGCATTTAACTCCTTTAATTTGACGCGTTTAGCTAACGTCGAGTAGCTGTCCTCATTCGACGTTGGCCTGAATTACCGGGGAAAGCAAAATACAACAAAATTAAATAAAACCACTTCCTTGCTGAGTGACTTCCCCCAGCAATCTGAAAACAGAGTTAAGTGAATTTATGTTGAAGTTGTAACGATGCTAACTAACATTTAACACTAAGTAGAAGCTCAGCCCACCAGCACTTAAGTTATAAAACAGTTTTTCTCCTCCTAGTAAAATCTGACCCATGGTGAACTTTCACCAGTGTAATCAAGCACTGGAGTGGTGTAAGTTCTGGGAACTGTGATGTTCTCCGGTTCTCCCCGCGTCCTGTGGGTTTCTCCTGGGCACGCTAGGTGCCTCTTGTGGTCTAAAGACATGACTGTCTGCTCTGAACGGCCCCTAGAGTTTGACTGTGTTTGTGTCCTGGATGGAGGCTATAATCCTGACCAAGATTAGCAAAGGACTTAAAGAGGAAAACGCTCGTCTTTCTGCTAATGGCCATGTGCTGCAGTTCTGCGGTTGCCCATCCAAGCTGCTTTTCCCTCTTCTTTCCTTTCCTCATAATTCGCTGGCGGTTCTCGCAGTTCTGAATCAACCAGCTCGCCGGATGGAACACAAGTGCGGCTGTCTGTCCTCCTTCTTGGGGAGGGGGGGGGGTGGACACAGAAATGGGTGGGAAACAATGAAAGAGAGAGGATTTAAGGCGCCTAGGGCCTCTTCATGCTTAATCCAGGCTCTCACACACACACACACACACAGCATAAAAAGAGGCTCAGGAACCCAATCCTTCGGAGCAGGATTCTCGTGAAGGACACAGTTTCCCCAATTTTAAAAATCCCAGCACACAGGTTCCCAAGTAGCTGTGTCCAATACGACAGCAGGGGGCGTTATCCCACGGGTGTGCCACCGGGACTTAGGAAACAAACAATTAAAAAGTTGTTATTAACAGTTCAGCAGGACTCGAACCCTCCCAAGAGATATGACCCTAAGACCTTACGGTGCACAACAACAGATTAATTAATTAAGTGAACGTCTCACCCGGTTGTGTGTCCGTTCGGGGGCAGACCGACAGGCGCCCCCTATTGGGGAGTCTGCTGACTGGAACAGAAGGAGGACAGGGAGGACGCCACCAACCCCCCCAGTGCCCGTGCCCTTAGACTAACATTCACAGAGCGTGTCCCCTTTGTTACCCGGCACCCGCTCTCCCCGGCAATTACCCCGTCTCCGCTTCCCATGCCCTCCGGAGCGTCTGCGATCGCCGCATGGCCACACTTTTAATTTTTCCTTCACTTTCCATAGATTAATTTTCTGGGGTGGTGGTGGTGGTGCGG
>JAODJX010000047.1:3381972-3395742 GCA_026776945.1 Isichthys henryi
AACAGCATGTAACAGCTCTGCGATGTCCTGTAACGATGTCCCGTAACAGCATGTAACAGCTCTGCGATGTCCTGTAACGATGTCCCGTAACAGCATGTAACAGCTCTGCGATGTCCTGTAATGACGTCCCGTAACAGCATGTAGCAGCTCTGCGATGTCCTGTAACGATGTCCCGTAACAGCATTCCCCCTCCAGTTCCCCCCCTCCAGTTTCACAAAGAATGGGAAAAGTCAAGGAACCATAAAAGTCAAGAAAAGGAGAGAAAGAAATCCTGTGAACAGCCTTGACTGGCCACTTAAGTCACTGTTTGATGTGTTTTTCCCTCACTTGACAGTTTGGTACCATGTGATAATTATGGGACCAATTCAGAATAAACCCCATACACACCTGGAGCTGACAGCTGGGCCTCGAACCCGAGATGTTCAGATCTTCGATTTCCTAAACCATGCACCCACCCCCCTGGATGGGACTGAAGCACAGCCGTGAAGTAAAAATTAGGGTGGGGGTGGTGGTTTGAGGAGAGGGGTTGTCCCTCGAAGTGCCACAAAACTTTTTTCTTGCCCTCCCCGCTCTTCTTCTGTGAAAACTCGTCTCGGCCGTTCCTGTTTCTCCAACAGCCAGCAAGCAGTACACAAGATCAAAGCCTTAATTGAAAAATAATTATAGGCAGTTAATCATTGAAAGCGGAGGTCTAATTGAAGTGAAAACAAGCCCGTGAGTGAGGGCCCGCTAAATTGTCACATAAAGAGGATATTGTGCTGCTGGAGCCTTTAATAAGGATCCTCCTCAGTCCTCATTGTCTCCCAGATTAAAGTGGAGAGAGCTATTAGCGGAGTTAATTGGCTCCCTAATTTAGATCTCACCGCTGAATGCATGACGGATGCGCGGCCGTCAGTCGCTGACGCGGCCACTCCGTCAATCCGCCGCTGCCGACGCCCGATTGGTTAATCACTCCAGCGACCATTTGAAGTTTCCATCCATCGCAGCAACGCAAAGCCGACGTTGTGCCACAGCCCTTTTTTTGGGGGGGGGGTGTCTTCTCTCCAGACAGCGACAGTGATGGAGAAGGGGGGGGAGATGTGTGTCATGTGGCCAATTAGGGGTACCTGTTTGCACCCTTCCCCATCACTAAGATGTCCCAGGTGGGTGTGGGCTGTCAAGCTCTCGGTTCTGGCCCCGAGACTCCCCCCTCCCTCTCAGAACAGGTAAGGAGTTGCTCCATCCAAACCTCGGTCTCAGTGCAGTTGGTTCATTGAGAGGTACGAACTGGGACATAAATCAATGCCCGCTCGCACTGGGGGTGGCCATTAGCCAGTCATGTGACTGTTTGTGAGAAGACGCAGGAAGAGTTTCTGTCACAAGTCGTACAGCAAAGAAAATACCAAGCAGCTAAACCGAAAGAGGCCAGATCCCCAGAGAAACATTACAACTGGGCGTCCTAAAAGTGAAATGACGTGTTCCAGAAGTAGACAGGCCTCGTCTAGACAGACCAATTCTGCAGGCCCAACAAGGTCATCCTTCTATGGGCCCGAGAGGTCACCCTTTCAGGGGGTACTGACTTGTGAGAATTAGGTTCCTTATCCAGTACCCAGTTTTATCAGCTTTACAGCTAATAAGATCTACTGCTTCTTCTTGCAAAGTATAAAACATTTGGAGTGGCCTCCTGTCACCCCTGAAGTGAGTCAGACCCCTTCCATTCTTTTACTTGAAGCAAAGAGGAGTTACGACCAGTTATGTTCCCTGTGTGCTTCCCAGTGACCCCGTGGGAACACGGAGCACATCCCAAATAGCAAGATTATTTTGATCCAGATTCAGGCCAAATGTTATTCAGAAATCACCACAGAAACCAGATCTACCCGATGTCTTTTTGCACAATAGACCGATACTGGTCCGGATCCACTTTCTGAATTTGAAAAAGATAAGAGCCATATATTGGCCAGATGTACATTGAATGTCACCAAATCTGGCCTGTATCTGAACCAGAGTCAAAAGTTGTATTCAGATCCAGCGAGTGGCTCAGTGGGCTTAAGTCTCTCTGCTGTGAGCTGGAGGTCACCGGTTCGAGCCCCAGCCCCAGTGCAATGGTTGTGTGCCTGTGGGCTGTTGAGCAAGACCTATAACTCCAAGCTCAATGCCATGTGGTCTGACTTTATAGAAGGTGGAACAAGTGAAGAGATTTGTACTAAAACTAATGCGAATAAAATCATTTATTAAAATGTTTAAAGCACAACTTCAACTTCTTCTCACGCTCCATCTTCTGGAAGTCAGATCACATGGTCATGCTCAAGGCCCCACAGACATGTAATCGTTCCACTGGGACCAGGACTTGAACCAGCGACCTCCTACTTACAAGCACAGAGACTTCTTCTGGCCCTCTGAGCCACTCACAAGCCACGTGCATCAAGAGAGGATCCTGGAGCAGAAATGGTCAGCGGTCAGTCTGAAAAATAAGAGTCAGCACCAGATTTAAGCAAACAAACATGTATCATTGGTACAAACACAGGTGCTTTAGAACGCGTCCCTTTACTGACCCCATCTTATAATACAGGGTCAGTTCATACACAGTGACCTCTGCTGGGGGTGGAACTAGAACCACCAACCTTCAGATCACCAGCGCAGAGGCTTAGCCCACCGAGCCACTCATCACCACCAAGCCAGCTGGATCTGAATTTAACTTTTGACTCTGGTGCAGATATGAGCCAGATTTGTTAACATTAAATGTCAGCCTGGCCCAGATATGGCTCTCATCTGTTTCAAATCCAGCAAGCAGATTTGGACCATTATTGGTCTGTCGTGTAAAACAACACCAGGCTAGATCCAGTTTATGGATCTGCAGCATTTTCTAAACAACATTTGGCCCGGATCTGGATCAGACCCGTCTTGATATGTGGGATCACGCACTTTATATAAAGGGGTAGGTGTGCTATTATTTTTCATGCTTTCAGAAGAGTGCATGATTCTGGACTAGAAACCGAATTATAAGGGCAATAAAACATATTACGTTAATTGTCGTTGGTAATGCATCTTAGACGGTATGGTGTTATTGTTGTGAGACGGCATTTATTATGTAATGATGCCCTCTAGTGGTGAGTTAAAGACTAGCAAAAACAATATTTTTTATTTGGTAGCTTTCATGTCAGACATAAACAGTGGTCAGTTCTTGTTATTTTGCATTATATTATTAAGCAGTCAAAATATTATCAGGGCCAAATGAATCAAAACAAATTCGAATAAAGACAAAAGACTTGTATTCACAATATTGAGAGCATATATGAGCTCAATAGTTTCACAATAAAATCTGGGTAGCCGGTGAAAAATAGGGCTACAGTAGGCTGCGACTGCTGGCCATGAATGTTTGAAAAAGCTGGTTCCATTGCTCAGACTTGGGAAGCAATCTCCTGTCACAAAGGTGTGTAAATTTGAACGGGGTGTGGTCTTGGGGTCATCAGTAGGGGGCAGTGTTTGGGGTGGGGGGCTGTAAGGGAGTGAGGAACCCGAAAAACTGTATGAATCAGCGAACCCCATTAATGTCCTTTAGCTATGTGCTAACTCCTGGCACCAACACCTCTGACTCCATTACACTCAGCCCCGGTGCCTCTAAAGAGCAGCCATTCTCAGTACGGAAGCAGGTAAACTGTGGTGGTGCCTCTGTTTGCTTTAAGAGAATATTATCAGAGAATATTATCAGAGTATTAATCCATCAGGTGACTGATTAGGCCTCCCTGCGCTGTGGGCTGATGTGACGTAGGTGAAACCACCCTCAGCCAATCGTTAGGGGCCTGAATAGATTTTTACTCCCACTCAGCTAATTCAGAGTGGCGTACATAGACATTTTTTCTTAGGTAGCTTGACCCCCCCAACTCCCCCCCCAAAGCAGAGTGGTCTAGGATTGGACACCACAGCACTCACAGCTATTTGCTTAAGTCCTCGGTGGGACGTTCACCGCCCTCCTGCAGGTACCAGGCAGACCGGTCTCCATGCGAGGGACGTGGAAAGCGCCCAGAAGCACACACGTGACTGACCCGCCCCCTCCCGCCACCCCTCTAAGTCACAGACGTCAACCCGTCCTGCCAAAAAACCCAAACTGAATCCTGGTGTGGGCTTAGAATCCTGGTTTGCCTGACACACAGGAGCTCAACCGTATCGGAGACGCACACCTCAGGGACAATGGCCTCCACCATGATCCAGACCTCCGGCTTCATCCTGGGCCTGCTCGGAGTGATCGCCGTCATCGCCGCCACGGGCATGAACAACTGGAGCAGTCAGGACCGCGAGGGTGATGTGGTCACCTCCGTCTACACCTACAAGGGCTTGTGGCAGACCTGCGTAGTGGAAACCTCGGGTTTCACAGAATGCCGGGCATTCTACACCATCCTTGGGCTGCCAGGTGGGTTCTGGGCCCATACCGCTCGATGCGGGGGGGGGTAGGGCTCCTGTGTGCTGACTTGCCAAATGTGGGTTTTCCTTGGATGATTGAGTGAATGAATCGTAAAATCCTGACAATAAATTAACCCCTGTTATATTTGCAGGGGGAGGTGTCTTAAAATACATTTCACAATCTAGGGAGTCGCCTTAAAAATCTGACTGGATAGCAGTTATTTCAAAATGTGCTTTTATTCTTAATAGAATTCGCACCGCGCTGTGAAATTGCACAACGATATAAGTGGCTGAATAATGTAACATGTCGAGCAGGAATCTTTTTACTTGGGCCGATGTCGCAGGTCACCCTGTTTCCGTGATCTCCTAAATTCTTTAATTCCCCCTGAAGAGGCAATCAGAAAGTATCTGGAATCTGGAGTTACAGGATGTATTCGCATCAGAAAAGGATCCGTGTGGTCCGACATTAGATTGTGTTTAAGGGTAATAAAAGTAAAATCACAGAATTTTTATGTTGTAGTAACTGTAGGGATATTTGACTTAAGATTTGTTTACTGGTGTTTCCAGTATTTGAATTTGTATCAAGTTTCACTGAATATTATGACATATAACACAACGTTACCATCCATCCATTTTCCAAACCGCGGGGAGTCCGGAGCCTATCCCGGAAGGAATGGGCACGAGGCAGGGAACAACCCAGGATGGGGGGCCAGCCCATCGATAAAACGACGTTACTTTTACCCTAAATATATGTAATGTTACAAAATGAAACATTTCACACAGCACAAAAAGCAGGAATTTTATTTATTTGCATATTTTAATAAAAATCTCCAAATTCTAATTAACACAAATGATTGTGATGTCCGGAAAGAAAAGAAAAACAACCAATTAAAAATTACGTGAAATATAAAATATTAACATAAAAATATTAAAGTGCATAAAACATAAATTATATTATATTCTTAGTTACACATAGAGACACACATACACATATCAATGAAGATAAAGCACCTTTATCTCCATTTTAATTAGAAAATATAAAATATGTAACATTTATAATGTGTAAAATATATAATATAATCTGTGATGGAGCATTTTGGTAGTTTCCCGCTTAAACCAGCTTCTGAGCTGCAGTTTTTTTCTTTACTACAGTGAAATCCTCAGCTGCTTCTCTTATCATTACCCTTTGTCTCCATTTCCCATCCCCTGAATCCATATTTAATCTGCAAGCACAAACTTCTCCATTCGAAGTTCTGTGTCATTCCCATGCTGCCTTCTCTCTCGTGTCAACTTCTCGTTTCCTGTCTAAAAGGACGATGTCACTGCTTGGCAGATGCACGCACGATGGTCCTTTAAATCTGATTCCTGTTATTTGCCAGTTTCTGGTCAAGTCACAAAAGCCATTGGTCACGAAATGCAATTTCTGTACATTAGGTTTTAAAATTCTTTAAATGGTTTTGTGGCACGACATGAAACAGACCATGGTCATTTATTACATCATCAAGCTATTTTGATCTGCATGAATCTGTCTCTGGCTGGAAACCACATGACACAAGGTTGGGCGATGAACAAGATCTTTACTGAGCACGTCCATTGAAACGGGAACAGGGTGCGGACGCAAAGGCACTGACCGCCAGCGTTAAGGAATCCCCAAAAGAACGCTGCCCCCTTTCCAAAGCCAGCAGGGTCGAGAGGGTTTTAAGTACCACAAGATCACAAACAGACGTGACGAAACCAAATGTCCTCAGCAGGCTGATGTGCTCACAAAGTTTTGGAGAGCAACTCAGCACGTTCAAAGGTAGGGTCAGTTTGACAAACGTATGGATTAAAGAAGCGGGTATTTCTCTGGGGCGGGTTGCTTCATGAATTTCCCGGCACACATCACAACTGGACGCTGCCCTTTCAAAGCCGCCTTATCGAAGTATCAGCAAAACCAAGCATGTTTACCTTTCACACTCATATCCATTCTCTCTTTGTCACTGGCCCCTCCTGACAGGTTACACACCAGCTTTCCCAGCCCCTGATGACAAAGAGGGGAAACTAACATGAATGTATTGTAAGTTCTGCTCAGCTCAGGCGCCTGACTCACAGCAAGCTGTTGTTCACAAGACCCTTTAGGCTACAGGGTTATTGTGTGGAATGATGTTATTTTAATAGCCAGAAATTGGCATTTCATAATATTTTATATATAGATATTAATCAGTGTTTCCCACCCCTGTCATTGGGGGCCACAGAAAGTCCACATTTCTGCTCCCTCCAGGTAGGGAAACACTGAATTGGGAAACACAATATAGACAAAATTTTGGGACACCTGACCATTACTACGTAACCTTTATGACGTCCCACTCTAAACCCATAGGCATCCACATAGAGTTGGTCCCCCCTTTGCAGCTGTAACAGCTGCCACTCTTCTGGGAAGGTTTTCCACCAGATTTTGGAGTGTGTCTGTGGGAATGTTTTTCCATTCGTCCAGAAGAGCCATTGTGAGGTCAGGCACTGATGTTGGATATGAAGGCCTGGCTCGCGATCTCTGTTCTAGTCCATCCCAAAGGTGTTTAATGAGGCTGAGGTCAGGGCTTTGTGTGGACCAGTCCAGTTCTTCCACACCAAACTCACCCAACCATGTCTTTACGGACCTTGCTTTGGGGACTGGGGCGCAGTTATGCTGGAACAGAAAAGGACGTTCCTCCCTCAAACTGTTCCCCAAAGTTGGAAACATTGAATTGTCCAGAATGTCTTGGTATGCTGAAGCATTAAGAGTTCGCTTCACTGGGACTAAGGGGCCAAGCCCAACCCCAGAAAACATCCCCATACCATTATCCCTCCTACTCCAAACTTTACAGCTGGCACAATACAGTCAGGCAGGTAATGTTCTCCTGGCATCTGCCAAACCCAGACTCATCCATCAGGCTGCCAGACAGAGAAGCGTCCAATGGCGGCGTGCTTTACACCACTCTATCCGATACCTGGCATTGTGCTTGGTGATGTGAGGCTTGCGTGCAGCTGCTCAGCCATGGAAGCCCATTCCATGAAGCTCCCGGCGCACAGTTTTGAGTTACCAGATCATTGGTGACTTTTGCACACCTTGCCCCTCAGCACTCAGCGACCTCGCGCTGTTACTTTACGTGGTCTGCCATTTGCGGCTGAATTTCGGTTGGTACTAAATGCTTCCACTTTACTATAATACCACTTACAGTTGACCATGGAATGAAACACCAGAATTCAGTAGAGTCCCAATACTTTTGTCCATATAGTATATATGTTATGCATATTTACTTCTCTGAAGCAGCCCCTCCTCTGCATATACAAAAAAATTAACTTCTTCTCCATTTACGCAACAAAAGCCTAACTTCTGCATGTCAGTTTTCTGAATTTAGCTGTAGCTAATAAGAAATCATATTGCAGCACAAAGCACTAACGGGAAATGAAACAGGTAACAATAACCGATTCTCGAAACCGGGGCAACACTCAGGAGCAAACACAAGATAAGCTGTGTTAGCACATGAGTTAGCGATAAGTAATGTAGCGTCGGCCTCCATTTCAAGACTGCATCACCGCGGCACAGCTGGGGAGGTCGCAGTCTCTGTCAGACCACGAGGCAAAATGGCCGCCACCATGATCCAGTTAATTGGGTTCATGTTTTCGACTCTGGGGCTATTTTTGATCTGCGCTGCCTGCGCTCTGGACATGTGGCAAGTACAGGACCGTTCCTTCACGCTGGTGACCGGTGTGTACACCTTCTCTGGACTGTGGCGATCGTGTGTGGGGTCCGCCTACGGGTCCACTCAATGCCGGCCATTCTACACCATCCTTGCACTGCCAGGTAAGGGGGAGGTCGAACCCACACTTACCGGTACTTAGTAAACGGGGTAAAACATGCTAATTCGGGCCTAATTAATCAGGGCTGATGAAGCAGATGAACTGAGCATACTTACAATTCATGACTGGATTATATATATGATATTAATCATTTTCCATGTTTTGTTACTTAATGTTGATTAATTATATAAATATGATTATGATTTAAGCTGTAATACTTTTATTCAACATTTGGACCATAAGTAGTCTGTTTATCTAACTGGTGAATTTCTATGTTGTAAACCAAATCTACAATAATGTTCATGCTTAATGCGATACATCAGTATGTGTTTTCCAATATTTTATGTACATGACCGGCCAGAATGGTCTGTGAATGTGCACACGATGGAGATGGACGGACTCTATGTTTTTTCGAGCGATCATTTACAAGCAAAATAATTATTTTTGTTGAAATCAAATTTATTTATTTTAATATTTATGCTGTTGTTCAATAAGAATAAACACTTTAATACTAAGTGTAATGTATGTGATATATACTATATATCAGGTATATTTATGTACTAATATATACATTATGCTATTAATAATGCTAATTATTTATTTACATGTATTATTACTATAGTGAATACATAATATATATATACAGTGTATTTAATGTTTTGCATCGTTATCTCATGGTACCTTGAGCGCCCGTTGAAAAGCAAACAATGGCTTTGTTTTGTCCCCCTGACGGCAGGTACCTTCCAGGCGGTAAGGGCCTTGATGATCGTGGGCATCGTTCTGGGTGCCATTGGCGTCCTCATCTCTATCTGCTCCCTGAAGTGCATCCGCATGGGCGCCATGGAGGACGGCGTCAAAGCCAACATGACCCTCACGGCGGGCATCATGTTCATCGTCGCCGGTGCGCCCACCTCTGATTTCATAACGCAGCCCATTCCATAATGACATCAGTTGGACTTGTACTGTAAATATAGTGCATTATACTTGTTAAAATGTTATCTTAATATTTAAGAAATATATCGTATGTTTTGTATAAAGGCCTAGATGTGCTCCGTATTTACACCTTCTGCTGTATCCAGTCTCACTGTGTTAACATTTATACTATTTACCAGCAATACTGGAGCAAAGAAAAAGATTACTAGATTTTTCATGCATCATTCCTAGAAGTACACTATATGGAAACTGTGCAAGGCAATTTCCTAGCTTGCCTCTGATTCATATCTGTGTGGTGAGTGTGTGTTAGGCTGGTTCACTGCAAACACAGGCAGAGCCACAGAGCTCTCCATACAGGTTGTGAGGTCAACGTATGGTGTGTAGTCTAACTGCTGGCATCCTGCATCGCTGAGAGATTTCAGAAGGGTGCACAGTACATTGAAGGGCGTAATTTTGTACCAATCAGGCTTAAATCAGCCATGTGAGAGTATTCAGCATATAAAACAAACAATGAACCTTCTTTTAATGTGTTCTAACAGTATCTATTGGCAAATAAATGAATTTGATTCGGCATGAAGGCAGCCATGATTCCTGTTAATAAGCCAAAGCTTTTCCCCTCAGGGATCTGTGGCATCAGCGGGGCCTCGGTCTACGCCAACCAGATAGTGAGCAGCTTCATGATGACCACATACAACCCCCAGATGGGCGGAATGGGAGGAATGGGCGGAATGGAAGGAATGGGCATGGGAGGAAACCTCGCCCCCAGGTGAGCGGCTAAGGCATCCTGCACACACAAGCTTGACACCGGAAACACGCCCGTTTGACCCGGTCCTGGTTTCCTTTAGGTACACCTTTGGGCCCGCCCTGTTCGTAGCCTGGGTGGGAGGGGCTGTGCTGCTGCTCGGCGGCGTTTTGAAGTGCCTGGCATTTAAAGGGTTAATGCCAGATAAGTCACGGTACGTTTGCGGACGTCTTCCCATTTCTCAATTTATGTGAATAAGCTGTAATACCGCAGAATATGTCAGATGTGGTATCGTCAAATCTGGTATTTAATAATAGCTGATCTGAATCAAATTATACGAAATCTTTGAACTGCTTGAGATTTGAGATTTTCCGTATTCTCCTGTAGCTACAATGCTGTAGCGTACAAGGCCCCGCCCCAGAACCAGCACATGTACAAGGACTCCAGGGCTGAAGATGACAGGCGGGAAAAGCATTTCGTTTAGGCACTGAAGTTTGAACTGATTGATTTCTTTTCTTATTAGCATTTTTCTCGTCAAATCAATATATTAGTGGTTTACAAAGTAGTGTTTTGCTGTCAGAATGCTGTCACAGATATAGCATCCTACATTATATATAAGCATTTTTATATGAGTACTTATTTGTTTGGTAGAATTTTATTTTATCATTTCACTGTATTTGCCATATTAACAGTAAGAATGTATATAAGCTGGTTTTACAAAAATGTATGTTTTCATCTATTGCTTATTTGTAATGAATTATGAATATTTTAACGAACTCTATAATGAATTTACAGCCAGCTAAAGAATTACTTCATTACTTATAACTGAAATCCGATAAAGAACTACCGGATTTCATTTATAATTCAATTTTAATAAAATATGCAGTTACAGTGTTTTGCCTTCTTATGGCTGTATGAATAACTGGGACTAAAATAACTAAAATAAAGCTGTCTTACAAACCTAGAGAGTAAGGTAATGACGAAGGAAAATAAATTAAGACTGTCATCTTTTGAACTGGGAAACAAATCGACCCTGTTGCTTCTTTACTTAAATGAGAAAAAACCCAGCTTCCATTATATACATTCACTGAGATACTAATTCTCTTTTTTGCTGAGTCTCACTAACACTATCAGGGTTTTACTCTGACTCTCTGACGCTTTCGCATTCTCTCACCCTGACTCTCTGACACTTTTGCACTCTCAAGCTCCCATTCTGACTCTCTGACGCTTTCGCACTCTCAGGCTCCCACTCTGACTCTCTGACGCTTTCGCACTCTCAGGGACCCACTCTGACTCTCTGACACTTTCGCACTCTCAGGCTCCCACTCTGACTCTCTGACGCTTTCGCATTCTCTCACCCTGACTCTCTGACAGTATCGCACTCTCAGGCTCCCACTCTGACACTTTCACACTCTCAAGCTCCCACTCTGACTCTCTGACGCTTTCGCACTCTCAGGCACCCACTCTAACTCTGACGCTTTCGCACTCTCAGGCACCCACTCTGACTCTCTGGCACTTTCGGACTCTCAAGCTCAATACATGTTGGAAGCAATTCAATATCTGCATATATCACTGTGCACAGAGGGCTCCTGCATGTGTACAGGAACCTTCCGTTCATCTCCAACAACAAGTGAAGCAGCAACCCCAGTCACACATGATTACAGTCACAAAATATGGTATAGCATCTTAAACGCAAGGTAGGATACATCAATGGATGTTTCTACAAGCACGAGAAAGGGGGCATGATTTCATTGTACCCAGGGGTAGGATGCTTCCATAAGTAAAATGAAATGTTAGAACACCAGCATTGTCACCCTGCCTTCAAGCCATGTCGGAAAAATCATAAATACTACGCAATTGCACATGAACACCACTACAAAGTCACATTTACCAGTGGGAAATTTGACATTTTATTTAATCCCCAAATTCCCAAGATTGAGGTGTGTCATTACAACAATCATAGCGGAGGCAATGGATAGCTCTACTGTAAAAGGCAAATTATTTTGCAAGTAGGACATTTTATGTAGCATGTCATTGCAAACTCTGAATTGTTTTGAATAGTAATGAATGGTAATGTTATTAAATAGTGTACGGTCATAAAAATTGAAAGCTTTAATCTGATCGGATGAGGCGTTCTGATGGACAACAGCTCACATCAGCTGTATCACTCCCCTGAACCTGCCCGCGTTTCCATCAGTTTAAAAAATGAACGTAGGTGGAAATGAGAGTAAAGTATTAGACCTACGGCATGGTTTACATTTGCAATGCAAAGTTATTCCGCTAAATTGGCTAGTTATTTCACTGCTGGCACCTGCTATATCAGACAAAACTATATCAGTTATGGACTAAATTTTCCGGGTATGCTGACGTTACGGGAACTATTTTTGTTTGCGGAGTCCCGTAAATGTTTAAACAAACAAAATATGCTGTATCTTATTACTGTTACCTTACAAATGCTACTTTGTATTATTTAATATACTCGAAGTCTTACGGTTCTAGGCCTACGGCAATAAATCACGACTGATTGTCTGCAACCGCACTCATCGTATGTTATTGCTTAAGTAATAATCCACAAATTTAATAATTTATTGTTTTACCTTATCTGTTAACTTATATTGTTAACTGGGGTAGCTCGTAACTAGTTAGCAACACAAACAAATGCGTTTCCTCTGCTCTTCCAAGTTCAATTAGCCCTGCGAATGCGTTTTGGCGTCAGAGGAACGAGCAATAAAGCAAAACAAAGAGTAGTTTTCTTATCGCCTCCATATCGCTCCGACTTAACCGCTCGAACATTCGTCTTGTAATCACGATTTCAATCCTACCTAGTCACCTTTTAAGCCAGCATTTATCCGTCCGAAATCCGTTCGGTCGAAACTCGAATCAGTTTCTCCAATTAGAAATTATGTAAATTGTATTAACCCAGCAAACAAGGGACAGACAGAGGATGTCCGCTTGGGCGATGTAATCCGTTCCAGACCCCAAAACGATTGCCTATCTGAACCTCTATAACGTAGTGGTCGATTGTCATTGTTGATACACCTGAGCACACAATAACGAAATATGTTCTGTGAATTTAATCCATATGCGACATTGCAGGGGGCAGTGCTTGGGGATTCGAACCTATAATCTTTTGATTAGGAGTGTGCGTCCCTAACCATTAAGCCACCGCTACCCATATAAATACCTAAATAATGCTAAACCAATAAACAAAAAGGTTCAAACCCATAAATACATGAAATAATGTAAAAAAATAAAAAAAATTAACCGCACTTCTCCCTGTACCGTGGAGAGCTACTGGCATAAGAAATACTTCCTTTTTAGGTTCTGTCGTAGTTCTCACAACTTTCTTTTGGTTTACTGCTATCGCTAACCTTCTTAGGACCCACGGTGGCTTATTTAAAAACAAAATAAGAGCAGCAAAAAAAAAAACGGGAATATTCAGAACACGATTCGGCGATGATCACTAAGCGAGCACTAGAGGCGGCCTGATTCACACGCGCGAGTCTCTCCTTCCTGCAGAGAAAGGCGCGCGGCGTCACGCGAGTTTTAGCGCGAAAGGATCGATTAATGGAAAACACGTTAGACAACCAAAGGTTGTTTTTTTTTTTTTTTACCGAACAATATGTTCGAGAACGGAATTGTACGAGCTGTGAGACGTTCGAGAACCGAGTTTCGACTGTAATATTGTTCAGATAACACTGCTGTTGTACAACCCTGCCCGGTTACTTGCTGTCAGTAAATCAGAGTGAAAGTGAAAGCAAAATCTCTCGGTGATCGGAAGCCATCACTGTGCTGGGTGTCCCTCGGAAGAAATGGCGGCCGGGTCCTCTGTGCTGGAAGAGGAGCTCACCTGTCCTGTGTGCTACGAAATCTACAGGGATCCCGTGGTCCTGAAGTGC
>JAODJX010000047.1:3455798-3471503 GCA_026776945.1 Isichthys henryi
ATTTTCTAGTGATATTAAGTGATTCTATCATGAAATTAAGCATTGCTTTCATGAAAATAAGTCATGATTTCATGTTCCCTGGAGCTCATGAGGAAGATGAACTCCCTCATCGTCGACATCAACAAGTATGGGGATGAGCAGGTCAAAGTTCACCGCAAGGTACGGAAACTCCCCCACTTCTCCCCCAAACAGAGCACCCCCTCCACCCTTCCTGAACAGATTTGTTTTCGGACCACCCTCCCCAGACAAAGGACGAGGTGGTGGGCACACTGGAGGCCGTGCAGATGCTGCAGGCGCAGAACGTGCAGCTACAGAAGAACAAGGAGGCCTACAGCGGCCGGGCCGCCGAGCTGGAGCGCTTGCGCAGGGAGGGGGCCCCCCAGAAGGAGCTGGAGAAGGTAGGCCGGCCATCGAGGCCCCCGCCGCCACTTAGAACGCCGCCTTTGTGATGCAGCCGATAGGGGGAACTGCGGCTCCCAAGATCAGATTGTGAATGCCCCCCCCCCCAGGCAGAGCTGAAGTCGAAGAAGGCGGCGGAGTCGCTGAGCTCCTGCGTGGAGAAGTACAACCGCGTGGGCGGGGACTTCGAGCAGAAGATGATGGAGTCGGCACAGGTGGGGGTGGAAGGGGGGTGACAGCTGTCACTTAGTCACGGGAGATTGTGGAGCTCTTCAGCATGTCGCAGTAACGCATCCCATACTGTTGGGGGCAGTGTGTGTGTGCGCGCGCACACGCACTGTCCACCATCACATTTACACAGGCATTGTGGGGCCATATACCTCTCCGCCTCCCGCCCCGCAGCCACTGTTCTGCTATGCCGCTCTGGACCAGGAGTGGGCCGTCCTGCAGTGGGTGTTACTATGGTTACCGTTTCTGTTTCCAGGGACACCCTCCACCGCTACGCATGCATTCGGATATTTTTATGTGGCAAGGGGATAAAAAAGAAGTTGGCAGCGAGACACCCCCGTCATTACGTCTAAGTGCTGGCTTTTTGGCATCCATCACGCCTGCTTGTGGGTGATTAAAACAGGCGGGTTTGAGACCCACAGTGGAACGATGTTTGCTGTCTCACTGTCAGGCAGCGCTTGTCGTTTGAGCCCCAGATCCGTGTTTAAACATCCCCACCAACGCCTGTCCCTTATCCCCTCCGAGCGCAGAAGTTCCAGGACATAGAGGAGGCCAACCTGAGGCAGATGAAGTTGCTGATCAGGGCGTACTCACACTCCATTGAGGACACCCACGTGCAGGTGGGGCAGGTACGACCGTCACGCTGGCCGGGGGAGGGAAGTCTTGGTTCAGTCATAGATGGCTGTAAAGGGCGGCTGGGGGAGTGGGAGTTTCTGTCCTTACTGACAACTCCCTTTCACTGCAGGTCCACGAGGAGTTCAAGCAGAACGTGGAGAATATTGCCACTGAGAACCTCATCAAGAGGTTTGCAGAGCAGAAGGGCACAGGCAAGGACCGGCCAGGTGAGGGCGTCAGAGAGTGTGTGTCTACGTCTGCGCGTGTGTGTCTGCGTGCACAAACGTGGTTTTTGGTCTTGAGGAAGTATCACACATAAAGGAACTTCTGTAAAGCGGAATCTGTTGCTGTTTACAATAAAAATGGACAGCAAATAATGTCAAGTAGTTCCGCCTGGGTGGGAAGGCGTGTCTTTTGGGGGCAGTTTGTGACTCAACAGGTTGGGGAACATTGTCTGTAAACAGAAGGTGACAGGGTCAAATCCCAAGGTTAAGGGAGTGATGTCACCATCCGTTCCCTGAGCGAGGCGCTTAAGCCCCCAGTGCTCTGACCCTCTTTCTCAGTCGCACATCACTTTCGAGAAAAACAACTGCTGGATAAGTGTGAAGTACTGTGAAGGTGTGCGTTTACACGAGGGTGCTGGTGTAAAGGTTCTCTATGCTGTGTGTCTGTCTCCCTGCATACGTCTCTCAGCCCCTGTGGGGTTTGAGGAGTTCAGCTCTGGACCGGCACCAGAGGGCGGTAAGAGAATCCGATCCAAAGCATTTAGGATTCCTGGGCTTGGCAAGAGGGACAAGGAGCCCGACTCCACGTAAGTCATCTGCAGCAGCCTGGCGGGTCGTCACACACATACACACAGACACACACATGTCTGAACCTATCTGACAGCATGTGTCTTCTCTTTCCACAGGGACACGGCCGTCACGGACACCCTCGTGAGTATCAGGGTCACGCTCTGGCCTGGCAGATGGTGCGGGGGGGTGTACGGCACACGTGCCACCGACAGAAGCATGTGGGAGTCACAGTGACAGTGCAGAGGCTGGCTGTGGGTGTGTCAGATGGGTGACAAGCGTGGAAGGTGTGTGTCAGAGATAGTGACAGTGTAGAGGGTGGGGGGGACTCGGCAGGCTGAATCTCCTCTCCGCTAGAGTTCCTTCCTGGGTGCCTCGGTACGATTGGGGCCTGGGGGTGAAGCTGTGACGGTTTCCGGTTCCGGGTTCTGTTTCGGAAGGGACTTACAGCGGCTTTCCTGCAGAATTCTCCAGAGGTAGATGAAGAGGGTTTTGTGATCCGGGCCGACGTCGCACAGAATGATATCCTTCGCTGCCACTGCCGCTGTGGACATCAAGCATCTCCACACTCTCCACTGAAATCGCAGGTGTCTGAGATGTGAATCCATCTATCTGCTGACCACTGGGCTTGGTCAGGGTGGTGGGAAGATAAGCCATGTCAGACACCATCAACAACTAACAAAACTGAACAGAAAAAAAAACAAATATTTTGGTGTAATTAAAGTAAGCCTGGAAGTCAGTCAGCCAGTCTCCCAGTCAGCCAGTCTCCCAGTCAGCCAGTCTCCCAGTCAGCCAGTCTCCCAGTCAGACAGCTCCCCCCCCCCCACCCAGAACATTTGAGATCTGCTTCCTTGACTTCGCTGGGTGCTGCCCCCCCCGCACGCTGTCCCCAGAAGGACCCCAGCTTCTACTCCAGCGACTCCGACTTTGACGACGACGAGCCCAAGAAATTCCACATCCGGATCCGGCCAGTGGGTGGAGGTGGGGGCGGTGGGAGTGGCCGCCCCAACCCGGCCGCCAATGAGCGGGAGCTGAGGGCCACCGTAGGAGCCCTAACACTGGCCCCCAACCAACCGGTATGGACGGGGAAGGGGGAGATGACTCAGTCTGCATTGATGCCAATCTACTATTTTATGTAATAAACAAGTCATGTGAAGTCATGTGAAGTCATGTGAAGTCATGTGAAGTGGGGCTTTATTGACATCCATATACAGGCGCACAGTGGCATGGAATAGTGGGGCAGTCCTGAGGGGGGGGTGGTTCTCAGAATAGTAAAAGTGCAAAAACAGGGGGCAGGGCAAAGACGGAAGGGCTGGACAGGGAATTTTATAAATAGACTAATGTGTGTGTCAACAGCATTAAGGGCTCAAGTGTATATAGTGATGAGTCAAGTAATAACAGTACATTTCTGTGCTCTTAGGCTTTTGTTCAGAGAGGCTTGTTTGGTTCTCAGTTTCATTTAATGATTTTATGCAGTATTGATTCCCGGTCTCTCCCTCTCTCTCTGGTTTTCTCTCTGTCTCTCTCTCTCTCCCTCTCTCTCTGGTTTTGTCTCTCTCTCCCTCTCTCTCTGGTTTTCTCTCTGTCTCTCTCTCTCTCTCTTCCAGATCTCGATGAAGAGGAACTACCCCAGTAAGTGTTCCCCTACCCCGTGTTGCCTGAACTCCTGGGATGGGTAATTCCATGTCAGGGACGTCGGTGCAGAGGGGGGATTCCCCACTCTAAAGGTGCCCCCGAAATGGTGGCTGTCAGGTTCCTCATTACACCCTTTCGCCCATGAGCCCCTTCCTCACCCCCCCGCCCCCCACCCTTGTCTCGTGTCCCAGAGATTTCCACGGGCCTGTCTGGCACACGCTCAGAAGACGAAGGGGACAGTGCACCCATGCGCAGTGAGTCCCTGTGCCCTCTGCCGCCCCCCTCTGGCAGCTTATAGGAGTTTCACAGACAAACTGTGTGTGTGTGCATGCACTTCTCAGCTTTTTGACCCTGACTGTTTGGGGTCCGCAGGCGCCGACGGAGAGCAGGACGGACTGCGGAGGTCGGCCTCCAGCCCCGATCATGGCAGGTAAGCACGTCCAGGCGGGGGTGCCACAAACAATGGGAAGGAGCAGCCCGTGACCCACCGGACCTTCCCCTCTAGGTTGAAGTCGACAGCATCAGTGTCGGAGTCGCTGTTCGGACCACCGCTGGAGTCCGCCTGCCTCAAACCGGGTCGCTTTGCAGGTACCGGTGTGGATTGGGGTTCGTCGTTGCCAACAAGGCAGTCAGACTACCAATGGGAACCAGCCAGTCATGGCCGCAAAACCTGGATCACGCATATAATACCTGTCAATAATAATACTATCGGCCCATCCATCAGTCTCAGCCATGGCTGCCATCTCTCCCCCAGATACCGCCTTCTCCTCGGACTCCTCCTCTCCTGAGAATGTGGAGGACTCCGGTCTGGACTCACCTTCCCATCAACCCCTGGGCCCATCCCCCGAGCCCACGGGTTGGGCGGCCTGGCCAGCAGCTGTACAGAGCAGAGAGCTGGCCGCGTTCGTTCGCCCCCCCGACCCCTTCCTGACAGCTTTCCGTGACCCCTCGCCAGGACGCCCCCCGGCAGTGCGGGACGACCCGTCCACCGCATGGGTCCACACGCCCCGCTGCCCGAGGCCCGAATCGGACCCTGCCTTTCCCGATTTCCCTGCCTTTGGCTGTCCCCTGGCCTCTGCAGAGCTGGAGACCCCAGTGTGGAGCTGTAAGCACATCCCCCCTGAGGACCCCTTCCTTGCTGCCTTTGAAAGGACAACCTCCCCTGAAGTACCACTCCCCTCAGAGCCTTGGGCCCCGGCTCGGCCCCGTTTGAGCCGGGAGGGCCGGGGCGACCCATTTTCCGTCACACTCAGTAACAGTAAATCACTCACTGGTTCCTCCTCCACCTCCCAGAAGGACCGAGACTGGGACCGGGACAGGGCTGTCTCGATTCTGGACTCTCCTGAGGACCCATTCGCCATCACCATGATTGGCAGCCCCACGCACCAATCATCTCTGGCAGGAGTGACTTCAGCAGCCGCCCAGGGAACCAGCGGTAGCAGCAATAGATTAGCCGCCGGCTCCGCCTCCAGTTCTGGCTCCACCTCTGTGTCCCGATCTAAGAAGGACTCGGGGCACTGGAATTCTCTGCACAACCCCTTCAGCGAAGGCCCCCCAGTGGCTGTGGGTTCAGGAGGAGGCGGGGCCGGGCGAGAGATAACCAGGAAGCAGAGGGAATCGGAGGCGGGGACTCGTAGGAACGGCCCACCGCTCACACGGCATTCTGGGCCGCAGGAGGACCTATGCTTCTCCACGGACAATGACCAGGACTGCCTGGACCTGCAGGTGCCCGGGGACTCAAGTTCCCACAGCAAAGCAGGTACGCGCACCTGTGTGTCCCCATGTGCAATGGGGCAGCTGGGGATTACCCACAATTCCACAGGCTGTCGCTCATGCCTGCTCCCTCACTTCTAGGCACGCCCCCTCACTCGCGGCGTAACAGTGCAGATCTCCTGTCACCGCCACCCCCCTGCCCGTCGCGCTCCAGGCGGGCTCACGGAGGCCAACAGAGCAGCGGCAGTGAGCGGGTAGGCTGTCACACCTGTGCACTGGGCACCGCCCACTCCATGCCGACCCACACTCTCGCCCTGACTCTGCTCGCTCTGTGTTCCAGTCCAGGTCCCTGTGCTCGTCCCCCCTGCCGGACCCCAGCCTCGCAATCACCGCCTCATCGTCCTCGTCCTCCTCCAGCCCCAGCGAGTGGGGCGGGCAGCCCAGCACGGCCCCCCGAGCCCCCAGCCCGGCCAGAGGTGCGTGTGTGTCCAGCAACACCCCAGGGATGGTGGGGATTGGGGGTCACACCTGAATCCATTCACCCCCTCCATCCATCTTCCAATCACCTTTCTGGTCACATGACTGACCAGAGCAACCAATATGAATTTTACATGCCTGACGTACTGCCACCATTTGGCTGATTCCCTCAGGAGTATCCCGGGGGCCGAGCCCAATCTCCCTGAATGCGCAGGAGACCTGGCCAGTGGCTGCTGCCCTCACCGAGTACATCAACGCCTTCTTCAAGGGTGGTGAACACAACCGGTAAGTGTGTGTGTGCGTGTGTGTGTGTGTGTGTGTGCATGCAGAAGGTGTGTGACCGGCCCCTGACTCTCTCTCCCTCCAGCTGCCTAGTGAAGATCACCGGTGACCTCACAATGTCCTTCCCCGCTGGTATCACCCGCATCTTCGCCGCCAACCCTAACACCCCAGTCCTCAGCTTCAGATTGGTCAATGTTGGTCGGGTGGACAGCTTCTTGCCCAATCAGAAGCTGCTTTATAGGTAGGCTGCATTTTGCTGTCCCGGAGCATCCTGGTGCCGGTTGGATACAGAGTGTGATGCCTGTGAGTGACTCCCGTTCCCTTCAACAGCGACCCCTCCCAGAGCGACCCAGCCACCAGGGACTTCTGGTTCAACATGCAGGCACTGACCCTGCACCTTCAGAAGGAGGCGGAGCTTAACCCCCAGGCGTCCTACTACAATGTTGCTGTCCTCAAGTACCAGGTACGGGTGGGTGCAGAATGTCCACCATTAACTTCCTTTTGACATTGGTCTTCCTTGTAGTTCACTTGGCCTCCATTGGGGGGCGCTGTGCGACTTTGCAGGTTAGAGCACTGGTCCTCGATCAGAAGGTCATGGTTTAAATTGGCAGAGTAATAATCAGCTGATGGCTTTTACATTACAGGCCCCCCTTTTGCATTTATTTGCGTTTGGATGTTTGACCTCTCTTGCCCCCCTCCCCAGGTGTCATCCCAGGATTCCGGCTGTGCCCCCCTCCTGCTGTCCGCAGAATGCCAGCGCAGTGGCACAGTGACCCGTATCTCCCTTGACTACCATTGCTGCCCGGCACCGGTTCCAGCGGCCCGGTTGCCCGGCGTGCTGGTGGGGCTGCCGCTCGACCACACCCCCCCCGCCCGGCAGTGCCCGCCGCCTGCAGCCTGGTGTGGGCGCTCTCACCCGGGGGTGGGGGGGGGGGGGGGGTTGCTGCTTTTTTTGTAGTACTTTTTCTTGCAGCATTTGCTACATTTACAAGTCACTGTACTTGTAGTTCATGTGCGTAAGAAATGCGACTGTATCTAATTTCTCACTAATGGTTGTTCAGGTTTAATACTCAAAATTTAACCTGTCATGCTTATTTGGTCGCTTTCGATTCCCTGTTCGGATGGGAGGGAGGGCGGGAGGGAATGCATGGCAGGAAATCTGATATTAAGACTGAGTTCCATTTACCATGGAGTTGGGAACTTGGAACTGAGAATGACGTCACACGCCAGGTAATCGTCTTCCAGTACAGCAAGTCGGGAAGCCATTTAGCAATACCAGGGACCCGTTTCAAAAAGCTAAATTTCTCACTTACCTGGATAACCCGTCACATTTAATTTACCCCAGTTTAAATGGCCTTTATCTTTGTTTATTTCCATTTTTTCCAGACTACCTTGCTTAAATTGTCTACTTAAGTTAATGAATCAGGCCCCTTTGTCAGCCATTGTCAGTAATATCATTGGATAACAATATATTACGCGGAATTTTGCACATAAAGACACCATAGCAACACGTCCACAGATAGCGGTTGGACAGTCCTGTGCGCGCGACTGATTTAACAAATAAAACACAAGTGCTAATAAACTGTATACAACTATAGCTTTAACTCTTGATGAAGGGTGAAGGGCGTCTTGGCTTATAAGATCGGAGTTGTGACGATCCCTCATGAGTCGGAACTCCAACTTCAGGGGCCGTTCTAGTTGAAATTTCCGACCAGGAACTGTGAATTTACGAGTTCGTATGGAACACGGCATAAAAGTGCTGGAGATCTGCAGATCACTGACTGGCCTGTAGGGGGCGCCTGCGCGACCACATGATCAGCTGAGCTTCAGGCTGGTCTGTGTAGCACAGCACAGCCTGTGGCAGCAGGGCTAGAGTGTCTGAGGCTCCCCGGAGCCCAGAGGTAATTTATTCAGGATAAATATGTAAAAACAAAAACGATGGCAGCAGTTGAGTAATACTGGAGAAGAGAGCCACCCACAGATGGCGCCTCAGTAATTGAACTGTAAGACCCGCGGGGTCTGGTGCCATTAGGAGAGGAGATTAGCCTGCGTATGTGCGGTGTCAGGGACCAGACCAGGTCCTAGGCTGTATCAGCTGAATGTCCTTGCGAGTTGCTGAAGAGCGTCTGCTCCCCCTGTAGGAACCCGGAGGAACGGCGGCTGCTGTGGAAGCTGGCCAACCTGTGTCCGACGAACCACAGCAAAGGTGACGAACCAGCTGCCTCCGCCACCACAGGGAGTTAGCGTTAGCGTGGCTGTCCTGTACGCTTGCACTGCTCTTGGGGGGGCTTTTCCCGCAAGTGTTTCCCCTATGAGGTACTCCAAATGTTAGTACGAGTGCAGATACGTAGGAGGTGAGATCGAAGCCTGGATTCTGAGCAGAATCAGCTGTTTATCTGGCTCCGTGATGCAGTTTTTTCAAGATCCCAGGGCCGACGTGACTGCTGGAACACCTGCAGAGCTTCACAGCGGCCCAGTGTACGCGGGCCATAACTCTATAAATCCAGCGGATTTTCTGTACTTTTGGTCTCCTGGTGTAGACCAACATCACCGAAAGTCCATGTTAAATGATTTTTTTTTCTCCAGACCTACAAACAAAATAATGTACTGTAGTTGTCACATAATGTCTGTTACCATGTAAAACAACAACCTTTTTCGATAAAATTAAATATGTACGTTCAAAGTCATGGGGATAAGGTGTAGATTAACAAGATTGATCTCGATTAATCAATATCAGGATTAATCATGAAACTGGTTTTCCCCCCACCCCCAGCTGTAACCATCGGCATTAGCGATGGGGTAGGGGTGAGCAGAAGGCGGACATCGTGAGTGGCATGCGGGTCCTTTTCATGGTCTGTGAGCGCTGTCGGTGACACCCCCGCTCTGCCCCCCCCCCCAGGCTCAGGCACACTGTGTGCCAGCTGGCAGTGCCTGGAGGTGCCACGGGGCCCCCCACCCTGCCTGATGGTGCAGTTCGTGGGCACGGGGGCCTCACTTGCTGGGCTCGACGTGGAGCTGGTGGGGAGTCGCTACCACATGTCACTGGTGAAGAAAAGGTTCACTACAGGTGAGGGACACACACAAACAAACCTGTGTGTCGTGTGATGGAGGCATGCGATTTGTCATACAAACGATATGGGAAGGGGGTCTGGAAGTACGATATTCCGGAAAGTGTCATGAGATTGAGGTGCAATAGCATGTTGACAGATAAATGTGTTTTCTCAATTTCTTGCAGGAAGGTACATGGCTGGCTGTTCCATGTGAGGAGGGGGGGAAACCGGAACTTTCCGTAGGCCACAGATGAGACGTGACGAGGGAGGGTGCGGACCAGCCAGAAGCGCTTTTCTCCAGCGGCCCCCCAGAAGAGGCGGCCCCAGCTTGGCGCACGCCCCCCGTGTGGAGGAACCATACTTAATAGGGGGCAGGTCAAAGGTTAGGCTGCTCACAAAAGACCAGCAGGTGAAGCTAGGGTCATGGGGCACGCAGAGACGGACACGCTTTGTACAGGGTGGTTTGCGTTTGTGTGTGTGTGTGTCTTCGATTACACTCATTCAAAACTAAATGTCAAGCATATGTCCAAGGAACGTACCCACCATGCATACACAGGTACTGAATACATGCAATACATCCGCATACCTGGAACTGCCTTGAAAACTTGAATTTTTATATTTGTGTACAGGAATAGTTAAACGGTAGTTAAACAGCGAGTTTGTCTGTATGATTCACTGTCTTGAGTAATGGAGTTTGCACACTGAGCACGTGGGAGAGGTTATGGCAATAAAAACTGCCACTTTTCAAAGAAAAAAAGAGGCAATTTCATTCTTAAATTGTTTTAATTGCTAAATTAAAAAAAAAAAAGTTTTACACCAATTTCAACATTTTAACCAGTATAAAATACAGTTTAACCACAGAAAGGCTGGAACTCTGAAACTGCATCTGGTGAGGTGTAGTTAACAGGCTTTAAAAAAAAAAAAAAATGAACCGATCGTCATACACAGCCAGTCTAGTCTTTACCAGAGCCAAACAAAACCAAATGTCCGGGTCAGCTTAAAACAAAACAAAACAAAAACAAAACAACGAACACGCACTCTCTACCGGCACCTCCTGCAGTGACTGGCGTGTCATCGCGGACACGCAGGGGACACCATTAGGACCAGCAAGCACTGAAATACAGCCCGGACTGCTTAGACAACATCCAAGCTGAACCTGCACACCACAAGAATCTCATAAATAAAGAAGCGGGGGGAGCCAGCTGGTTCCCGCATGGTCGAGTCGGAGGCAGTCATGTGACCTCCAATCCAGAATGGGTACCGTTTCATCCCGAGACACACAGCTTCGTTCTCATATATGGTATTTTTCAATAAGCCCACAAATAAATACAGTCTCTTTCTTACTAGAGTTCAGGAAACAAATGATGAAGGCAATTCAGTTTTTAAGCTAATCCCTCATTCACAGCTTTAATCGCTACAGCTTTCATATTTAAATACAGCCACCTCTGGTCTTTGCTGTTTAATGGCTGGGACGTCAGACTCGGTTAGCCGCCTCATACAGTCCGCTCGCCGATTTAAACGCACTTGCAAGGGAGGACGACGTGTCACGGGGTCACGAGTCCTACAGAGGGAACATGGGACATCTGAGTGACATCAGAAGGCCCCCTTCCTGGAGACAGGCTGGGGTGGGAGGGCTCTAGGGTCAAGGCACTTCAGGCAGTGAAATCCCACCTAAAATGGACAACCAAGCAGGCTGGTGGGGAATATGGGTATGAACCCAGTAAGAACTGGGACCGGTTATCACCGTGACAGAGGCACAGGGTAACAATCCCCTGGAGGACAAGTGCAGACACAGCGAGAGGCACAGCTATTTGGGGGGGGGGGGGGTCACCGAAGGCACTAGAGAAGCAATATGGCACAGCCCACAAATAACCAGAACAAACTGACAAAAATTCATCCACTTTGTTTCCGTTTGGGGAAGTAGCAAATTAAATATTGAATCTGGATTATAAACCTTGGGTGGAACCTGAAGTGTATAATTCTGAAGAGGCCACAAGGTGGCGCCCCCCGCCCACCCTCCTTGCTTCACATCTCCTGCAGAGAGTAGCTGATCTCGACGCGCTCCCGCTTGACGGCCGGCTCCCCATCGGCCTTGGAGGTGTTCCCGTCGCCGCAGGGCTCGCTCATGTCCTCCGAGATGGGGGACTTCTCTGCGAGAACGACAGCCATCGGGTCAAAGAGCTGTACAAAGAACCCCAGACCACCCCTATAACAGTACTGGTTTGCTCCCGTCACACTTATGATACAGTCAATTGCATTTTTGAGTGAGTAACAAATCCTTAATTACTTCAAAAGACCAAGACCAATTAACCCTACGACTTACAGACTAATCCCATTTCATTTGAATGCTTTGTATTTTTGTATGGGGAGGGGGGGGTGTAAGTGGGCCAGAAAAATGCAGGCATCAGAACCCATAAGAGACGCTGGGGCGGCACTGTCCGACAGCCACAGCTGCAGCGGTACTGACCTTTATCCATGAACATGGGCATCATGGAGCCAAGGTCACTGAACTGCGATGGAGAAACAGGAGAGGCGAGTCAGCAGCCAATCACATCACTGGGACAAACAGCCACACACACACACACACACACACACACACGTTTGTATTCACATTTTTGTGGAGACACTCCATTCATGTCTACGGGAAAAACCCTAGTCCCACAAATGACAGCCCCCTATCCAGCCGTAACCTTAACCAAAAATAACCAAACAAAACAAGACGACTTTTGCCATTTTTCGCTTTTTGATTGCAGTCAGACTTGTATAAAGTTGTAAAATTAATTATAAAATGAACCCTAACGCTAACCCACCTCCCCCATGACAGCGATGGGCGTCTCCCCGGTCGCCTGGGCGACGCGGTGCTCCACCAGGTAGAACATGTACTCGTCATAGAGCAGACGGATGAGGTGGAAGGAGCCGAAACTGGCGGCGCTGCGCAGCGTCAGGTCGCGGATCACCATGGAGCTGTGGGGTTAGGGGTGGAGTTATGGGCGGAGCCAGTGCCAAGGCATGATATCAGGTGCATGTGTTCGAGTGCGTGCGTGTGCCTGCCTGTAGAAGGACCACTTGAGCAGGAACTGCCTGGCTGCTTTGGCGAAGCTGGCACTGCCCTCATGGGCCCTGAGCACCTGGTTCACCACGCTGTCCAGCCACAGCGCCCACTGGTCAAGCGAGCTCTGCTGCTGAAGGGTGGCTTTGAAGTCCTGCTCCAGCCGCTGGACCAGAGCCTCATCGCACTGGCACACCCACGAGGCCTGCTCCTGTGGAGAGCACGCGGCCGCGAGGGATTAGCCTCCAGCCAGCCCAACAGACAGAGAGCAGCCCCTGGTGACAGCCGCCCACCTGCACGTTGGCAAAGTCGACGCGATTAAGGTCGCTGAGCATCTGGTTGATCTGGGAGGTGTTCTGCAGCACCGCACGGGCCGCCTGCGCCAGATGGTTCAGGGACGTGTAGCGGCGCAGGGTCTGGGCAAATGCACTCACTACTGCCACCTGTAGGCAGATCAGAGTAACAGGTCAACGATTTTTTTCGATTGTTTGGCCACCGAAGCAGATCAGGCTAATCAATCATGACAAGAGCTTGTAGTATCTTCTGTTACTTCCACCGTATCTCACTCTGGGAAAGCTATCGAGGAGTGAAAAAATGATGCGTTTTTTTGTCTTTACACCAGAAGCAAGTGGTGGTGACAACCTGGGAAGGGGGGTAGGATGGGGGCGGAGCCAGAGGCGGAGTCAGGTACCTTAGCACGGACAATCTCCGGGGGAAAGTTGCTCATGGCGGCGCCCAGCCAGCCCTCCAGGTTCTTGGCGAAGTTGCGGATGGCCTGCGTGAGGGTGCCTGGGGGGGTGAAGGTGAGGGGCACAGGGAATGGCACAAATTCAACATGAACACAGAAGGGAATTATGTGAATATTAAGGCAGAGGGAGAAGAGGAGGAGAAGGATGATGAAAGAGGGAGGTGATGGGGAGAGGAATGGAGGAGGACAGCGGGATGATGGGAGAGCGGCAGACTGACTGGGAACGGGGCGCAGCACATCCGGGATGAGGACCCCCACCAGCGCCTGGTACAACACGTGGTCGCAGCTGCGCATCCACAGGGCGACAGGCTCGAAGCAGCACAGCGCCACCAGCTTGACGTGCGAGATGTCTCCCTCCGGGTCCTCCTCGCTGCGGGAACAAGGGCGGGACTCAGTGAGCACCCCCTACCTGACAGCTCTGGAAGCTCAGCCCACTGTTATAAAACCTGCATTTTCTCACCTTTTACTGCCTTAAGGCCCAACAGAATAGCCCTGACTGTCGAAAACCATCCCCCAAGCTTAAAAAGAATGAGCAACAGCTGACCTGCAGGGGACAGACGCAGCTCCGTCACTAGAGGGCACTGCTGACGACCAGAACGTCTGCCAAAGCTTCTCGATGTAGTGAAACTGGAGGTTCATCACCACGTCCAGCGTAGCCTAGCGTGATGGGGATGGCAAAAAGGCAATTAAAATTTTTTTAATTCTGGAGTTTCTGCTGCGTGATGCAGAAGCGCGACTGATTTTCAGATCTCTTAATTGCTTCCATAAGCAACCTTAACCTGCATGTGACACGTATGAAAAGAACGTTAAGGTGTGATAATGGGCAGAGCATCATGGGAAAAGCGCGGGAGGCTGGACACGAGACTTCCTGCTGGCCCACAGTTTGTCGAGCTCACACACACACACACACACACACACACACACACACGCGCGCTCTAGTGTGAGGGTGTTTATTTTTGAAGGCTCCGTGACACTGAGCAGGGCAGGGCACCGCACTCTGCTCTAGCTGGGCCCCTGCCATCGTGATTCACGCCAGGCCTACGGCCCCCCCTCTCAAGTTACGGCTACGCGGCTGCCCCTTCCAATCCTGTCATGCTTTTTCTTCCTCTCCTAGTGTTGCTGTAGTAACCGTGTTTACGGTTACCCCCGGCGACGGCTCAAACAGCAAACGGTAATGCAGAGAGTGGCTGGTTTCGCTGGCGATGGCCTGACCTTGCAGACCATGGTGGGGGGTTATGCTGGGGCAGACCAGTTTTGGGCAAAAATGCAGGTGCTCACTCAGCCTTCCTCTGGGGTGGGGGACTGAGAACACCTCATAAGGGACAGGAGAGGGCACGCTGTATCCAAAGGTATACACGGGGTCCCCCTTCGGGGTTTAAGCCAACGGCAAAGATGGGAGCCTGTCCTCTTCTTTAAGAACACTGGCCGGTTTCAAGGAACTTCACCAAAAGTGATTCCACATAATACATCAGTGTCGGTCAAGCCATTAGACGACATAGGCAGCTGCTTAGGGCGCCATCTTCTGAGAGGGCACCGACTGAGCCAGCCAGTTTCACTTTGTCTCGGATGGGGGGCACCAGCGGTGAAGCTTGCCAGGGGTACCACATGGGCTTCGAGCAGCACGTCATGAACCCAAAAGGTACCGGCCTGCGGCATCTGGTCGCATCACATGGCGAGACACGCAAAATCGGCCAGGGGACAGCAGGCCACTCTGTGGCTTCGTACCTCGCAGTGATCGCGGTATAAACCCTGCAGCTTCTTCACGTCGCCCAGGGAGACGCCAGCAGGAAGAGGGTGGGCTCCCAGTTCGGGAGCAGGGAACGGGGGCAGGACGTGGGAGACATCTGTGTACAGCAGCAGGACAGCAAATCGTGACTGGAGGGGGCTTATACATCAAGAGGCGGGGCTACTAGACCAAGTTAACATTCTCTGATGTCACATAAACACTTTGCAAACAAAACATATAAAAATATATGAAGTAGACCTATGAACACCCCAGTGCCCCCTAGTGTCCTTACCAATGTACTGCTGATGGTGCTGGCTCTGGGAGGCCACCGACTGATCTGGTGTACCGGATGACTGGTGCGAGCCCCCTGCCAGGCCGTAGCCAGTGCCATCCGACTTTTGCATTGGTTTGAACCTTGGGGGGGGGGCAAAAAGAATGAAAGAATGGAAAGAAAGAGAAGGAGGGGTGAAGCAAAAGAGCGAGGTGGGGGTCTCACTCACCTCTGCTTCTGGTGCACGGGCTGCTGGCGCTTCGCCATGTACTGAGCGTCGTCCTGGAGACGGTTCAGCGGCGAGTCGGGCTTCAGCCGGATACCGTAGTAGTGGTACTTGGAATTACCCCTGGAGGAGGAAGAGCAGGCCCGACGACAGACAGTCAACACTCCGCTAAAGGCGTCCCCCGAAGACGCAGAAGCCTACTAGCACATGCTAAACCCCCCCCCCCCGCTGCCCGAGTGGTGGAACCGGACCTGTTCCCCAGCCGGCGCGTGCGCAGCCCCATGAAGACGGAGCGGATGAGCTTGCCAAATGACGCGGCGTTCACAGGCTCCAGCTTCTGCTCCTGACAGTGCCACAGGTAGTGGTTGTACAGGGAGCTGCGTGGCAGACTGACGCCCTCTGCAGTCTCGTAGTTGTCTAGCAGCCACTGCAGCTGGAATCAAGCAGAGAGACACGGACGGGTCACACAGAGATATCCTGATGTTTTCGGGGGGG
>JAODJX010000047.1:3517172-3532275 GCA_026776945.1 Isichthys henryi
AGGCGGGGATTCGAACCCGGGTCCCAGAGGTGTGAGGCGACAGTGCTAACCACTGCACCACCATGCCGCCCCACATTGTATACATAGTCTTTTTAATATAATCTTTAATAGGCGAATGCAAAATATATGCACAATGCTCTATGATTGTACCTTAGTTATTTAAATACTTAAATAACAGTCTTTGTGCAGATGCACTGATGGAATGTCCACGTCTATGAAGGCTTAGCAGGTCTTTCGCATCATTCCAGCTCCCCTGAGGACGACATAGGGCAGTCCGAGGGCCCAGCTGTCACAGGGCCAGTACTGGAGTTCAGGCAGGGCGTAGGGGATTTCATTCTGGGCGTCCAGGTAGGACAACAGGGCAACGGCATAGGCTGTGGCCATCACAATCAGAATGTGCCTGGAAGGGACAGATGGGATCAGAACCATACACACCTGTAGCCACCAGATGGCATAGTAGTTAATGACTTAATGCTTGCAGGCAAGTCCCAGGAGGGTGCAGTTATTGTTGGTACTTTGACTAAGCAAATATTATGACAGCAAGTTATATCCTTAAAAGGATGAGCAAAGAGTGACTTAAGATATTTGTGTTCGCTAAATTAATAATTTCAGTCCACTGAAAGACATGAAGCAGCAAGAGCGGGCAAAAGAGCCCATTTTCCTTGAATTATCCTTGTATACACTCTCCTTTAACTGCCTACTTGCTTTATTAGATTACTAGCTGCGTGGGTTTATAGATAATAATTGGAGTTGTGTCACAAAACCATAAAAAAAAATGGTCTCAGCAGGTCCCGCCCCCCCCGCCCGTTTGGTCTCTCACCAGAATCCATGAAGGTAGCAGAAGTTGAGGCTCTTCCAGAAGTCGCAGCTGAAGCGGTCACTAATCCAGCAGGAGACAGCCAGCATCCACAGACCGACGGCGGAGCGAGCCAGACGCAGCGCCTTCTGGTTTGAGCAGCTGGGGAGCGAGAAGGCGGTAGCATGTCCCATTGGGAGGGGGGCGAGGGGGTCCCGCGGCTCCCACTGAAACCCTCTGATGTCGCCTCCGCCGCTGTGCACGGCTGGGCGATATTCTAGGGGCGCCTCAAAGCTCTCAAATCGCTAATATGTGTTACAGTCAATTAATAATTAATGACCCGAGACGCTGCTTAATAGATATCGGTGGTTAGAGCGGTTCAAGCAGAATTTTTCATGACTCTGATTTAAATAAAGTGGCCCAGCGACAGCGATGTACCTGCGCAGCTCTAAACCAAGGGAGTAGAGGATGTGGATGACAAAACAGTTGAGGACGTAGGCGTTGGCAGCGGGCTTTACGAAGGCAGACAGGGTGGTGATGACAGTGACCACCGTGACCATCCTGGAGAAGGTGGACCTGCAGAGGTGGGGGGTGGTTTCCAGGGTTATGCATCAGGGGAGGACAATATACACCAACGGTGGCTGTAGATCATCCCCTGGAGAAGACTTCCCAGCATTCCTGGAGGAGTGACTGGTGCCAAATGCTCACTGGCATAATGGATCTCGAACATCAGCTTCTTTGGTTTACCAAACTGCTGTAACAAGGCATAGCACATTACTGTGCAAACGTCTTGGGCAACGAAAATGGTGTTTAAGTGATCATCCATCCATCCATTTTCCAAATCGCAGGGCACACTCACACACCATTCACACTCACATGTACTCCTACAGGCAATGTAGCAAATCCGATTAGCCTCAGCATGTCTTTGGACTGTGGGGGGAAACCTGAGTACCCGAAGGAAACCCCATGATGACATGGGGAGAACATGCAAACTCCGCACACATATGACCCAGGCGGAGACTCGAACCTGGGTACCAGAGGTGTGAGGCAACAGTGTTAACCACTGCATTTGTCTTTCAAAGTGTGTTAGCTTAACAGTTTCAAAATCTATCCGAATATCAGCTACCAAGTAGATAAATTAATTAGTGATGGACCAAATGACTCTTCATGAACCATTTGCTGTATTTTTTCACCCCACTAGATGGTGCTCTTGGTTTGCTTTGGGGCATGCCTTAGGCCGTTTCTTTTATTTTATTTTTAATCAGAGAGCGCCATCTAGTGGGATCAAAAAATACAGCAGATGGCTCAGGAAGCGACATTAGGTCCATTTGTTAATTGTGCTGGTTGAGATGAAATTTAATGGAATGGTTGAGGTGTGACTGAGGAGAGGTCTGGGCAGGAGAAGCATTGTTCTTCCTGCAAGATATCAGTAACGTTTTGGAAAACGTTCATATTCATTGTGTTAATTTGCATATGATCTAATGTTAAAATGTTTTTTGTTCTGAGCACACATACGCTTATAAATATACTTGCCTTAAATATTTCCTAAACATTTCCTGAGTGCCTAAGGCTTTTGCACAGTACTGTAAACATCAGAGTGACAGATTCACAAAGAAAAAAAGAAATGCTAAACCTATACGTTACCTGTCCTTAATGAAAGAGGGGAAGTGTGACCGTGGAAACCAGAGGCAGTAGCCAATGGCCAGCACCCACAGAATGGAGAGCTCATCCAGCATCTGTCCTAAAAAGCTCAGTGTCATGTGGAAGTACACAGAGAAGAGTCCTGAAGAGACAGACAGTGGGGAGAAGAAAGGAGAGGGGGAAGGAGCGACCGATTTAAGAAAAACGGCTGGCTGCCAAAAATATGTTATTGCTGATAAACGCCAAGATAGAAGTCTTAATGAGTAACTTTAAGTACTTGGATTAGAACTTCCTGGATTATACTCGTTATTCTGAAAGAAAGTATTACTTGCCAAAAGAGTTTTAAGGGTGATAGTATTCAGAATGTATTCACTGATGAGACTCCTAAGTGCTTATGTAAGTTGCGTCTGCCAAATGCGGTAAATGTAAATGTTTAACAAATGTCACAGAAGAGTTTTAGCACTACAGCGCAAAAAAAAAAAAAAAAAACAATTAACAAAAAATGTGTGATAGAAGAATTGTACTAAGTCAGTACGTACAGCAGTGAGTGAGAACAGGGCCTGACCTAAGAGCTCCCCGTCAAATCCCAGAACTGCCCTGCTGTATAACTTTAGAGCGAGATATTTAACCTGAATCGTTCCAGAAAAAATACACAGCTGTAGAAATAGGTCAAAATTATCACAAGGGACAGAAACAGCAGTGAGTCTGTAGAGAGAGAACACAGTGTCTCTTTACACGTCAGCCTCGTCCTGTTAATTGTTTACTGTGTGATTTTATGAATTTTTATCACCGTGACTGTTTTTTTGTCAGTGACTTACCCACAAGCATCATCATAAGCCAGACCAAATGCACAGCCAGATTTCTTTCTCGGGCGTAGGGGTGGTGCAGGTACATCATGACAGGAGCGATAATGAAGAAGGCCGCGTTGCTGATCTGAGGGGAAAAGTTCAGCTGTGACTTTAACAGCCCAAATGGACGATTCGTGAAATATAAAACCAATCACTGAGAATGAGGGTTTGCAAGGGTTGGCCACCAAGGAAATGAGCTTTAAATGATCTTCAAGGTTTGTGTGAAACATGGAGGAGGCGAGGAACATGCACTGGTGGTTGGAGTGCCAATCCAAGTTGGAGGACCTCCTTATAGATCTGGATGTATATTAATATCATACCCAGGGCGAAGCAATTGCGGGTTAAGGGCCTTGCTCAAGGGCCCAATAGAGTAGAATCACTCCAGGCATTCATGGGATTTGAACCAACAACCTTCCAGTTGCTGGCACTGATCCCAAGCCTCAGAGCCACCACTCCACCTATCTGTAAAACAAGCTAATGCGTAAAATGTAAATGTGTAAAACATAAAATATTACTTCTGTCAAATTGTGTTAGTTTAGCCAGCTCAAAACTACTTCTAAAATCACCTCAGTATTTGTAGCAATAAATGAATTAATTGAGCAAGTGGTGAATATAATAAGTTGACGGAATGGCTGAGGTGCCCCTGAGGAGAGGTTTGGGATCTGAAGCGGTGTTCATCTAGTCATCCAATAAGATGTCAGTGACTTTTTCGAATTTAATATTAAATGTTAAATTGTGTGGGGTTCCTTTGTTCTGATCAAATGTGCACTTACTACCCAGATAAATAGCTTTAAACATTTTTTTTGGACTGTCTAAGACTTTTGCACAGTACTGCGCATTAAACGTTTTTCCTAGAAAGGCGTAATACTTTATCTCAGCAGTAGAGGGCGTAAAGCGACTAAACAGGTTCAGTGCTCCGCGTAAATCTTATCTCAGAAAATAGGTTTGGCCACTGAATTCTTTCTTCATGCGGGCCGGTGTCCGTTGGCTTGTGTGCCATTAATTAAGCGACAGTGTGTCATTGGCGTGTATCCAAGATGTTTGTCGAAACAGAAACCGTACAGTAAGCCCGAAATAATTCTAAGCACTTACACTTTACCGGCGAAATTTCTTTAAAAGGGAGTTTGGACACCACGCAAGCACAATTACGTGGATAATTTGTATAAATGGATTTATGGGATAAAAAATAGCAAACTGGATGGATTTTACCCCACCTTGTTACTGCACACTAACCCTATGGTGAGTTCAGCTGGACTCAGATCGGCTTTTGGTCAATTGATCAGGTCTACATTACTCACCAATAGATCTATTTGACTGGGTCACAAATAGCAGCTCGCCGAACCAGTACACCAATGGTAAAGTTGAATTGCAGCCATAGTAATCTCCGCTATTTTACTAATCGGCTAACCAGATGCGGATTCTTACAGTGTTGAAATACTCGGCCACAGTTTCAGAGTGTTTGTAGTTGTCTTCACACCAGTCAATCTCGGAACTCTCATAAGAAAAGACTGACATGATTGCACAGTCCCTGTGAAACAGAGAGGATGTAAGCAAAAATGGTTGCACTAACGCCTAAAAAATAGGTTCACATAGTAATACCATTACAGACCCATTGGTTCATCATTATCATTCATATATACGATGACAATAATACGATTCAGTATCAGATTCTGTAGCAGTGGGTAACACGGACCAAACGTCGTTCATTCGTGATTCATTACCTTTTGTGCGTAACTGCCATTGAACATGAGCCTCTGCACAGTAATAGATTTAAGTAGTACTTACAATTAAATGATTTGAATAATTTGTGTAAGGCACCATACAAAAAATTGCGTAGAAGTTAATGTTATCATTTTCAAAGAATTACTTTTTTCACTTACCCGAAGCAATAAGTAAAACCGGCTCCTGTAAGTGACGGAAGTTTTTTTTAAAGCCTATAAAATGTTCCCTGTCCTGTCACACAAGTCCTATGGTATTATGTGACTGGGGGAGCAGCCCGCGCTGAGAGACATTATCGACATCACGCCTATATTTGTAATGTCAATATATCGCAAACAACGACACCCTAAGTTATGTGAACGTAATAACCTGCGAGATAAAATGCATTGTACTGCTTCGTGCCCAAAGCTAAAATGAAGCGCTTGGACGAGTAAAACACTTTTTGCTTTCGTCTGCGTAAAAAAGTGCGGTTAAATAATCAATTCGTTGTCAGTAAAGTATTTTAATTAAATTGCATCTACTGCACGACCAAGTTCAATCCTAATTTAGTCCTCACTACTACGGAATTATTTCAATTCTACAGACGCTCAGATAAACTACTAACCTCTCAATCTTGCAAGACAACACTCAGCAGGCTACTCCAAGGGGGAAAAAGAGAGTACGCCAACGTTTTCATTTATTCAATTATATTCAAATTTTAAACATTACAATGAAGGACTTTCCGTTTACTATATGGCATTTTGATTAGTAACTGAGCACTGAACTACTAACACTTGAATTTTTAGTCAAAGTCAATTTTATATCCGCTAATTACTTTCAACCTAAAGCATTTTTTCTATTTCCAGTTGCCGTAGTCAGAGTTTTTAGGCGTGATTTAATAACCGCTTAGCTGCTTTATTTATTTATAGTAATACGCAGTAATACAGCAAAGTGATCCCATACAACAGATCAGTCAGCCCATCACACTTGTTGTTAAAATAAACAGTAAATTTTACAGTGGCTGCAGGTCCGATGTACTTAAGCACGGAGTCACCTCGCAGGATCCAGCTGCAGAGCGCCCGCCGGGCCAGTGTCCTTCAGAGCGGGGCTGTGCGTGATGTGATATGCAGTGCAAAGGGACAGCTCGCATGCACGGCAGCACCACGGCCACCCAGACCAGGCCTGTTATTAGTTCATTATTGGCAAAACCTGAGTCACCGGTTAGACAGCCAATGCAAACTTTTTACAGGTCACTTTGCACATTGTTGAAAAAGCTGGTTTATCATCTAAATCAACAGCATTTCTTAACCCAGACACTTATGAAATACTCTTAAGCCAATAAATGCACCACACAGCTACCAAAGGGAATACAATTTTTGAACATTATTTAAACATTTCTGTCACAGGCAAAACTGAAAAATATTTTGATAAAATATTTCAGTGACACAAAACCAGAGTGTTTCCCGGTGAACGTGGCCACTGATTTTTCCATGTAATAGGGACTGTGTTCCAGTAGATTAGCCTCTTTCTCGGTCCTGGTCCACAGCATTGTCTGGTGTTCACCCCAGACCCCCTTCAGAAAGCCAGTCACTACACGAATGTTTACATGAAGAGCACCGCAACGGATGGAATGGAACCAGATTCCTGAAAACTGCCGCTCCTTAAACGGCAAGATATTAAATTGGAAAAGGCTGGTCTGCAGTTTCCATGGGAATCACTTTGAGGAGGGAGGCTGTGCAAGTCATCTAATCCTCATGTGGGCTTCAGTGTGAGGCAGTCACAGGAAAAGGGGCATGCAGAGGTACTGGCTGAATTTGGTAAGTCTCAGTCGTCGCCGTCCCCATCACTGCCGTCGCTGTCATCACTGCCGTCGTCGTGGTGACACCTTCTCTTCTTGGCTGAGAAACATTTCAGACACTCAGTTCCTCTGCATGGCACAATCAATCCATTCATTTATTTTAACCCCCTATTTTATTTTGGCAAAACAGAGGGGCTAAAGCTGGTTGCAGTTCTGGTCCCAAACCTTTGACGACATCTTCATCATCATTGTCTTCATCATCCAAGCCATCTTCTTCTGTATTCTAATAAAAAGCACAGTGATCAAGTGTCAACCCTAAGTAAGTTACTTGCAAGGACCAAGAAACTCGACAACATATCACAAGCCTCTCGTCGTACACCATCTTGATTCCACGCCGTCGCCTCCCTCAGTTCCGACCTCCTCATTTTCCGGCTGGTCGCTCGAGCCATCCTCTGTAACAAACTCAGGAGTATAAGCACCAGATTATCAGTAAACTCTACATAAAAGCTGTCATTATCTGCACCCATCTATCCTTTCTCGCCGGGTCAAATAAATCGGGATAAAGGGTTCCAATCACGTTTCTTATTTGGAAGATAATAAAACCGCACGTTTTACTTACCAGCTAGCTAGATACAAGCTTCAGATAACTGCTAGCCATTTCCTATTTTTGAAGCCCCTGGGGTGGGGGCTGGGAAGGGGGCATCAGAATGGGGTCCCAGCAACCCCACTCCCCACCTCAGTACAATTTTCCTGAGAAAGGTCCCCAAACTGACCGCTACAGTAAACCTAATATATTAAATGCTTTCGAATTTAGAATGGTGGGCAGTGGTGGCTTAATGGTTAGGGACTTGTAATTGAAAGGTTGCTGGTTCGAATCCCCGACCAGCAAGGCATCACTGAGGTACCCTGAGCAAGGTACCGCCTGCATGCACTGCTCCTCGGGTGCTGAATTAGCTGCCCCCTGTTATGTCACATATGGGCTAAATGCACATTTCGCTGTTGTGCCCTGTGTGGTGTGTGTGACCACTGATCACTAAATTCTTTAGAGTTCACCAACCTGTAACAATGAGCAAAAACAACCAATGCAGACAAGGCGATCAGCGACATATAACGAGTTACATTACCAGTGGTTTGAGGGTCCTGACGTCCTTAATCTTATTGTCTCTAAGGTTGAGTTGCACCAGTGCTGGGGTCTTCTCTGCCAGAGCATCGAGTTTGCTTATGCGGTTACCGGGGAGCTCCAGCTGAACAGAGGTTTATACACGGGGTCAAGAGAACCGACGGAGGGTCCAGCCATTCATCAGCACAGTGGGCTAATGGCACCAGTGAAAGCAATTTACCCAGGAACCAAAGGTAGCAGTTTCCTAACCCTGCTCACCCCCCCATAGGAATGAAAGGTTAAACCTACGGATAATCGGTCTGCGATAAAACTCATAAAAGATGATGATTCAAAACAAGTGAACATTCACACAATCAAAACCTGTAGCAGGATCTTGGACCTGAGCGCCTCACCTTCCTAAGCTTGGGCAGTTTGGGCAGACCGTCTAAGGAGGCGAGACCAACGTCCTCCATACTGAGCAACTCCAAGTTTAGAAACTCATCTGTGAGGCCCACGATCTTCCCTCGAGGAGAACGGCAGTTATCGAGAACCAACTCCACCACCTATAGAAAAGGTAAGAAACCATAATGAAAATATCGATACCGCGCACCCCGCCCCCATCTACAATCACGCATTTAGCGGACACCTTTATCCAAAGCAGTGAGGCAAACAGAAGATACCTCGTAACTGTTATCATAGTACATTATTATAGAAAGCTTACTCAGTGGTACTGGACCCCACCCTTTCTACGGATCGGCCAGAAATTTGCTCCCCGCGTGGGTCCATTTTATAGACCAACCTTCTCGAAAACGGAGCCACCGAAACTGATCAGACGCAGAATAACGACACGCAGCGATCTTTGTATTAACTCTGTGGCAAGCGTGTACAGAAGCTGAGGGATCTGGCCACGCCCACAGCAAACGGGTCCGAAAGGAGGGCGCATGCAACACGCCATCAACACTGCGAGGCTATAGTGTGCATGGCTTTAGTTAGTATGGTGCAAACTAGCCGAAAGCTAGAACATATGCTTTTAAAATTGGTGATCCGTGAATCCCACCGAAGGGCTTCTTTGTTCAACGATCCGTCCTCCGACCATGTGCATTTAAACCGGTCACGCCCGCGACTGGCGAGTTAATGGTGGCTAAACTCCGGCATTGTTCACGCAGCTTTGTTCAGGAGTCGTCCTATGTACGCAAACACAAACGCTGCGTAACAAGACGAATGACTGAGATTTATCAGCGATTTACAATATATTTCACGGATTAATGTACCTCTGATGGCTTCCTGTTGCGGAGTTCCTGTTTAATCTTTTTCTCCATGTCCATGTTGTCTCCCGGCTCCTCTTTATTCCTTATTTATTCTGCAAGCTACTAACTAAGCCTTTGCATAAATTTTGGCAAAACTAGTTAGCTAAATGAGTTTAAAGGTTGCTTTAAAACAACTTTAAAATTGCTTAAATATGGACTTCTTTCCGGCGCCAAGTTGTTTGTGAAGACCGAGCATGAGTCTCCCCTAGTTAATAGTAAAGGCGCACGACCAGTGAGCGGTATGATTCGGCCCCTGTACTGGTTTAGGTTAGTAATGGGAGTATTGGGCGGAGTTACCGTACGCCGTCAATCACCGCTCGCTTTAACTCGACAAGCAGCAAAGTAACCATTGGTAAGCGGACTCAACTAGGCAGTGATTGACAGTGGAAACCCCGCCCACAAAAGGACAGTTCCCCTCCCCCCCGTCGTCGTTTCGGCCCAGCCGACGACTTGTATCTTATCCCGCTCAAGCCATAAATACAGCTTTTTAAATCATACATTCAGACACAACCGGTGATAATCAGAGGTAGAAGTTGCGCTGTTAAAGTCGTTTTTAAAATAAACGGAATTATACTATCTTCTTAAATTCTAAACCACGTTTGCAATGTGATCGCGATTGACGTCTTCCGGTACAGGCGCTGTTCTATATACAAAGGCCACAAAATAAACCAATCAGTTACAAAAAAAGAGTCTTCTCATTTATTGTCTTCATTTATTTTCCATTTGCATACTCCTAAATTTAATTTCCAAAACCACAAATTGTACAAAAGACGTCTCGGGTAATACAAATAAGCCTGTATATGCCACACTGTATGTGACTCTAAGCAGGTACAATGAATAGCAACAAAGAAAACAAGTTTGGTAAGAAAACGAAGGGCATTACTGAATGGATCCGCCAACTACACTGATACTACACGTTAGTTTCACTAAGAGCCGTATCATCTGGCATATTATTAAAAACAATCAATGGCCCTAAATTGGCTACAGTCATGTGACTAGGCAGGTTTAAGACACCAGTGGGCAAAACTAAAAAAAAAAAAAAAACAATGAAAATTAAAAAAAATAGACGCTTCCTAAACAGTCCGGACAGCTCGTGCTCCCTCAGTCCGTACTTAAAAAAAAAAAAAAAAACACCCTACAAAACATGTAATGGAGACAGATTTAGGTTCCGAGCAGCTTTTACTTGCTGAAAATGAAGAGTTAAATGCTGATTGGACTGCAGCACAGCAGAAGGTAGGTCAGGGAGAGTATTAGGGTTCTCCTCCCCCCCCCTCTCAAACACACACACACACACACACACAGCTCAGCAGCGAGATCATACTGTCAGAGCTGAGTATAGACAGAAGGTTCTCCATCTGATGAAGCTTTGGGCTGGAATGGTGGGACCACTCTGAAGTCTGAAACAAAACATTACCGGATTACACCGAAAAGTTAGAAAACTACCAAATCACTACTGGATTATACCAAAAAGTTAGAAAACTGTCGGATTACACCGAAAAGTTCAACAGTATCTACCAGTCCTTTATAAACAGACAGAGGCTTTCGTCTGCCACGAGACCCGACACGGGAAGCCGCACTTACCCACTTCGCCCTGCAGGCGGCCAGAGGGGCCCTTGTGGTGGCCCTCAATGTGGGCGGTCATCTCCTGGCGGGTTGGGGTGGAGTGGCTGCACTGCAGGCACCTGTAGCGCCCCCTGGTGTGCTCCCAGAGAATGCGGCTGCTGAAAGACTGGCCTGGGCAAGGGGGAGGGGGTTGGGAGAATAGGTTGGGAGGGGAAAAAAAAAAACAAATAGAAAAGGCACCATCAAGGAAATGTCATCCAGCCAAACCCAGGATACCACGGTGTCCACGGTCCATTCTGGAACGTCAGATAAAATTAATGAGAGCGAATCTAAGAATGGATCCACGACCCCAGTGGAGGAAGGGAAATGAGGTCATGCAATCAAGAGCACAAATCAGGCAAGGTTTCCACTCGGCATCAACTGTAACATCAGCCCGAATCATCTGAAAAGCCATTAGTTTACAAAACTACCACCGGACTGGTAAGCTAATCTCAGCACGATAAGGAGTATTCCCAATGGACGCCGTTATGTGAACTGCAAGGGTTAGTTCTGAAGGTCCAGGTCGACACTAGACCAGGGCTTACATAATAGCTGGTTCTGATTAGTACATACTGAAGCAGAGAGCAAGGGCAGGAGCGGATCAGAACCACCGTGATCCAGTCTGGCTGCTATCGGGCTATGCGAGACAGCCAGACCAACGGCACATCACACGGCCTGCACCTCTCACAGCCAGACAGCCGCTACTGCCGCGGAGAGGGGCGGAGTTACAGAATGGAGAACAGAGGGTAGGGTTACCGCCGCTGGGCCCTTATTAGTGCGTGGTGGGGGATGGAGGGGGTGGAGTCTGTAAAGGTACTAAACTCTGCCGATGCAAAGTGTGGGGGATGGAAGATCAATTTGAGGGCTGAGAGAGAGACAGCGCCCTCTGGGGGTGAAGGCGATACTCTACTGGAAGCAGAGGAAACAGGCTGGGAGGGTCCTGTGCTGAATCTGGCTATGCGTGTGCGGGCTGTGGTCTCCGTGCCTCACCTGGATTTCACCTGTATTTATACTCTGACTGCTGGAAGGACTGTCCGTTCTGTGCAAAAGGGGTCCGGGCGCGTCTGGCAGGACAGTGCACACGACAAAACACACAGTTCACTCAACAGTGGGAACGGCCAGGCCGAAGAACGCATCCCACCTCTGCAATCACGTGGGAGCGACACTAGGCGAGAATCACGGGCAGATCAGGACTTACGAGCCACGTCATGCGGCCTTAAGACCAACACATGACACTCATTCACCTTGGTTCTTCCTCCACACTGCGTTGGATCCCGGTGAGGCTGGGGGGGCGAGGGGTCCCGGGGGGGCCGGACCGGCGGTGCGGAGAAGCCGCTGCTGCTGCTGAAGCTGGTGCTGCCCGTAGCTGGGGGGTGGAGATGACTGTATGGGGGTCTGGTAGGCAGGGAAAGGCATGGGAGGGGCGTCCTGCTGGGGCTGCCCAGGGATAATCAGGGACTGCTGGGAGAACGGTGGGGGCTCCAAGAGAGGGAAGGCGCCCGGGGCAGGAGCCAGGGGGCCATCCAGGGGGAGACCGCCAATGGGGACCGTGAGGAGCGGGGCTGCCGTCGCAGCAGAACCAGGCATGGAGTCCCTGGGGGTTGTCAGCGGTCCCGGATCCACCTGCATGTCTTCCATGCCACCCTGGTTGGCGTCAGGAGGTTCGGGCGCCCCCACAGACAGCACTGTGGCATCGGGGACAGTTTCCGTGTTGTCGGCCATGTCCAGCTGGGCAGAGGGCAGAGACGCTTCCTCGGCTTTGATCACCTTGTTCTTAGCCACCTTGGCACAGGTGTGCAGGTGCTTCAGAAGAGCCTGGTAGGAGCGAAGCTTTGCCCTGCAGCTCTCGCACCTGGATGGGGAGCGCAGGTGGCGGGCGGGTTAACCTGCACCTCAATCAGCCTATAATACGCAAAGAATTCATCTGCTGCAGGCACTATTACAAAAACACACAATGGCAAAACACAGATTAGGAAAAATGCAAACATTCTGCGTGTTTGAACATACAGCCAAAAAACCCAAACTTTACCCTTGTGACAACACCTGAAGTCTTTTGGGGTGCTGCCCCCTACTGGCCACTTACAGGAAGTAATGGTTGGGCTTGTAATGGCACCGCATGTGCTCCATGAGCTGCTGCATGTTGGGGAAAATGCCGCTGCACCCCACTGACGAGCACTGGAACGCTTTTCCTGGGCAGAGAGGAGCACAGAGCTGCACTGCTCACGTTCCCATCCCCGCCACGCATCCTTGCACGCTTTCATCTGCCATTTTGGAGTGAATTCACAATAGAGAGCACCAGAGAAACGCCACAGGTTCTCTATTTTTGTCCACCATTTATTTAAACATGTATTTTTCATGGTATCTTTCTGCCCTGTGAAGCTCAAGCTGAATTTGACAGACTAAGTGCAGAAGATTAACTTTCTGTTATCGAGACTTACTCCCTTTTACCCAGAGGCCTCTACCCACTAAGTCAGCGAGTCTCACAACTTCTATACTATGTACTAGAATATATGCACAGCTCACAATATCGATATTCCTATTGCTACCGTTCTTTTGTTTTTGTAATCTTTTTAAATCTTAGTAAAACTAATGTTTGTTTATGCCATTTAACTTCTCAACGAATGATCTCACTCTGTTTTGGAAAAATAAATTACGTCATCGTACGATAATCTTAATTAAAGTTATTCTTTGCTGCAGAGGCAGCAGTGCAAGATACAACACAATCTAATGTTTTCCTCTCCCGTAAAAATCTTGATCGATTTTATTTTGCAGCAATAAATCTTTGGACAAAAATCCATCGGTTAAACCCCAAGTGACAAACACAGCAACACTAATCTGTACACGAAAAGTTTATGTATTTAAATTATTCTTTACAGCATGGACCGCGGAAGGCACGCGAAGAAAGGGGAGGGGCAGAATCACATATACTTGTCTTTTTGCTTGTTTGAGAAAACTGTTTATTCTCACCTGGAAGAGACTCTGTTGGGATTTGGTGACTCTCCGTGTGGCTGGTCAGTTTCTGCACGTCGGTAAATGTCCGTTTGCAGCCGTAGAAGGAACACGGCAAAACGCTTCCTGCGGACACGCACGTAAACCTTCAACGAAAAAGCCACGAGCTCCTAGCACTGTCTGCAGTTATGGTATTATCTATATCTTTCTTTTACTCCTGGGTTGAGCTAATGCCCAAATGTTATAATCTTAACCTACACTAGCTTTTTCTATTTATTTACCTGCGTATGCATGTGAAAAGATTTAGTGGAAGCATGCATACACGTTGATATTTCGATGATAAAGCAGGGGACTCGGCCGTACCTTCCATGGCTGCGGCGGGCGCTGGTATCGCCGCCGATGGGTCATGCTCAGCTACCCCGGCGGACATCTCTGGCTCATGACTGTCAGCCGCCAGGCAGGATGAGGTGAAGGAGAGCAGCCTCTCGAGTTCAGACTATCTGGAAAACATTGCGCCGTTTACTGGACACTGCATCTCAAAAATGCCAACCTACTGGCATTTATATGCCACATATCGGGAAATGCACACGAATTAATAAGCGCATAGTATAGCTGTTGGTTTAGGAGCTGATGCCGTATCCGAAAGGTGGTCGGTTCGAGTCCCACGGAGGCCTCGCAAGTCTATTCAAGAGCGATCCGTTAATTGCACGGAGAGCTGTGCTCTCCCAGACAAAGGCCAGTCTCTGAAGCGAGAGGCATGGCTGCTTACCGTACATGAAAACGCAGGATTTTATGCAAGAGATAAGCTACAGACAAATCTGAAGCAACACCGTTTATTGTAATATATATTTCTCGTTGACTGTTCGATTCCACATAGGATTGTGCCCGCATGGTAGTTACTGACCGAAATTAGCCTCATCGTAATACGATAAAGAACTATTTGCTTACCATAAAATGTCTATAACAGAGATTTTAAGGCAGGATCGGTATTCGCCAATGCATGTGTGGGCAGAGAATAAAACGAGTGCAAGACAAAAGTAAAACTAAAAACGAAAGAAAGCGCAGCCGTGCCGCAGTCAGGCTGCTTTCCTCTGCTTTGCCGTTTTGTATCGCGAGAGGAGCGGAGGGGATGAGAGACGGCGCCCCCCCGAAGGACACCACCCGCTGCGCCCTAAGCAATCCGCCGGGCGGCGCCACTTCTGGCAGTAAACACATTTACAACGTGATTTTTTTTAACCCCGCTTCTGCTGGGGACCGCCGTGGGTATTACCGCTCATTCAGCGTAAATTCCCTTAATGGTTAATTAAACTTACCAGTATTTCATAAATTTATTGCTTAGCAGCTGAGCGAATATATGAAAATTCA
>JAODJX010000047.1:3532367-3548052 GCA_026776945.1 Isichthys henryi
AGTCTTGCACATTTCTTAAAAGATCTATAAGCTACCCTGTAAACTGTAAACATTTAGCATCTAGTTAAGCAGACCTGTGATCTAGTAGCCAATTGATGTAAGACGGATTGCGGTTATATAATAGGTCCATGCGTTTATAAAATATAAGGGTTTGCAACCTTGCAATTTCAATTCCCTTGACGCTGACGTTTATATTATAGCTGTTATAAACAGCCTACAATAAAAAATGTAATTGAAGAAGTGTGGCTTGGTTTAACTAATTAGGATAAGTTTTTAGACGGCGGAGATGAGCCATGTGTAGTTATGGATGGGACAGAGAGGTAGGGATGCGTAGATCGATACTAAAATATCGATTCTTTCGATCTGAGTGTTTTCATTTTGAGAATTGATTCACAAAAAAATACTGTTTTTTTTTTCAATGGAGGACATGTAGGCCTACTAAGCTACTACTGGGCAGGGTCGCCCATAAGGGAGAGAAATAAGAACGGGTCCAAACACTTGGAGAACCCCTCCACAAGCATCGGTATCGGTATCGGCGATACCAGCCTTTCGAATTGAAATCGGATCGAAAAAAAACGAAGGAAAAAGGTATCGCCCATCCCCGGGTATAGACTACTGAATATAGACTAAGGCAGAAATGTGTCTTTAAGGCTCCAGGCTCTAAAGACTGCTACGTTTGGGGCGGAGCCTGCATTCTCGCTGCGCTACATTAACTCACAGTCAGTGCGTGGGGAATAAAGTATCGCGAGTTATAAGTACTGTGCACGTATAAGTCTGCCATAGTTTTACGGTGTGTGTCGTTTTTTCAGATATATAGAAAAAAATACAAGGCCGAACTTCTAAGGGGCGAATCTAGCGCACGGAGGAGCCGGACTGGAGTAGCGGGACTGGAGCGCGGCTAAGCTAACAGGCTTAGCTTCAGAGGTATGTGAGCGCAACCAAGTAACAAGCAATGACTTGATCGGGCGATTGGCTGGTCGCCTGCGTTACATGTTATATTTTAGTTCTACTTCTTAAGAGAACCCGAAGTTTCGCCATTGAAAACATACATTATAGGCGTTTTACGGACTAGCGAGATGCTTTGCCATGAGAAATGCGCGTCGTGCCTTTTAATTCCGCATCACAGCGCCAATAGCAGATGGAAATGGACAAAATTAAAAGCCAGGAAAGCGTTTCTCTTTCGGTTCCTGTATGACGACAACCAGTAAATTAATGAAAGATTCATAGGAAACTGTAATTTGAACTTTTGCGAAGTAAACTCCGGGAATGCGTAATCGGATCGTGTTTCGACCAGGAGATGGGCGCTGGATATTCTGCTCTTTTCCTGGGGGGGTTAGCACGGTGTATTTTGTCTTGGACTTTTTTTGCTGCTTCCCCTGATAAACCGGTCATCTGTAGCTATATTCATGACCGAAGTGATGAACAGCGGCAGCATTGAGGCTCCTAGTGAATCAGACTGGCTTTAGCGGTGTTTCTCCAGTATCATGTCCAGAAAAATATTTAAAAATGAAGTTGGAACAGTGTTAACAGCAGATGACGCATCGATGGAGTTTGCGCGATCTTAGTATAATTAGGCTTTTTAAACATCCCGTAGCGCTGTTGAAGATTATATGAACAAACTTGATTCAAATAAGGGACTTTCCATAGTGAGTTTTTTTTTTTATGACAAATGCATACCCTTTAGCTACTAGTAAATGAACAAAGTTTCTTTTGAAATAGTTGAATTTGGCACTCCAGACCGGTAAGTCTAAATAAAATGTTACTGTATTAACCTTGGAGCGCGTATCAACGATGCGTTACATGGTCGCATCCTCGCGTTTTCTAGATGCTTCTCATGGTTATGGCGAGACAAATTATTTACAAAAATGTTATGGCATTTTGCATAAGCATTTGGCATCTTTGTTAAAGATCTGTGTTGTGCAAAACTGTTAGTGCTTAATTCGGTAGAGAAACGTAGGGCGTCATGGCTAAAGATTTTGTTTGGTAACATAAATCCTATGCAGTTGGTGCTGTGATTTTGCGTTTTTAATAATATCGTACCTTTAATTGGGTTCATTGGTATATTCTTCTATAAAATGGATGAATTTAAAATGCTTTTTTTGTTTGATAAAGCATCATCCTATCCATGAAAAAAATACAATATTAAAGCAATGGAGAACGAGCTGTAATACAAAGTACGAACGTGTCCTTTTAAGTACTGTGTAACTTCCCCGTTAGTCCCATTCAGCAAAATCACCAAGGTAAGAGTGGCTGTACCTTAGAGCATCATTGGACACCATTTTCCATTAAGACTGCATTCTGGCATTGAACATTTATTCTTAACTCTCCACCTAGTAGGCTGGCTTGCTGCAGCAACACGTCATCGTCTGTGAACAATTATACAACCTGTAATTGCAGCTCGATACATGAAAATAACAGAGTGCAATTAAAAAGGCTTCCCTTCTGAATTTGAAACCGAGCCACATCCCAGCTTAATAACAAAAGGACTTTTCACGATATGACTTGTAGCGCTGAGCTAATGGAAAGTAATTAATGCACCTTTTGATTCAGCGATGCCCCTGAAATCATCGGCGGCGATTAAACAAAGTGTTGCTGTTTCCCACTTATAAAGCTAAAACTTCATATCTTATAATTATCCTCTTTGTCTATTTCATTGTTTTATGACGTCTTTCTTGGTATAGCAGTGCATTTGTTGCATTTCAGGTGCGTGCCTGGTAAAATAGCCCAGCTTAACCAACCTGGAGTGCCAGGAGTCTCCTACGGGGTTTGCAGTGTATTATGGGATTGTCTCTGTGGTGGTCCATCACACCGCGGCTGGAAACATAGTAACGTGAAGTAGAGTTGTCTTTGGCAGGATTAAGGGTTATTTAACTGCGTTCCCTGCGATCGCTAACCTGTTTAAATTTAATGTAGCATTTTGCGTTTGCTGCAGGTCGTGTACGTACTTCTGCATGCATCCTAAGGAGACGGTGTTAATCATGTCTCTGGCGCTAAAGCAAGTTTTCAACAAGGACAGAACGTTCCGGCCGAAGAGGAAGTTCGAGCCGGGAACCCAGCGGTTCGAGCTGCACAAGAAGGCGCAGGCGTCGCTGAATGCTGGGCTAGACCTGCGGCAGGCGGTGCAGCTGCCGCACAGTGAGGACCTGCACGACTGGGTGGCCGTGCACGTGGTGGACTTCTTCAACCGCATCAACCTCATTTATGGCACCATCAGCGACTCGTGCACGGACCAGTCCTGCCCTGTCATGTCCGGGGGTGCCAAGTACGAGTACCGCTGGCAGGACGAGCATCGCTACAAGAAGCCCACCGCCCTGTCAGCACCCCGGTACATGAGCCTGCTCATGGACTGGATCGAGATGCAGATCAACAACGAAAACATCTTCCCCACCAATGTCGGTAAGGTGGCCTGAAAGGCGGTCACCATGGTTATAGCATGGAATGGGAACATCCTTTCATGCATGTCGGTGGTGCGGGAGGAGCTGGCATTTTCAGGTTCCCACCGGGAAGTATTTACGTCAGGAATTGAGCAGTATTTATGAATCCCTCTGTACATGTTAATACGGTAAAGCATCATCGGTCAGTTTAGCAGGTTGCTTAACGATTAGGAAGATGAATCTGGTGGCAGGGCAGTCTCTCCCAGCAGAGGCCGATTGCTGCGATTACAGCTGCGTGCACTTTTCATTCGGGCCGTCTTTACGATGCAGTTTACGATCACCGCGGAAGATCATTGAAGGAGCAGCTATAATTAGGATTTCTGTACCTGCGGGACAGACGAACTGCTCTGACGTCGGCTGAATCGCTCGGGGCAACGGCTCTTTGTCTGTGGGTGCCTTGGCCCAAGTTCCACCCATAAATCGGCCATGTAAAGAGGTCGTCAGAGAAGCAACTCGCTGTGTAAGAGTAGAGTAGTTCTGGTAAAGCAAAGGAAAATCCAGCTTTCTTCATCTACAGTATCCCGGGGTTATTCCAGGGTCATGGTCACATGACTAGGGGATTATCCAGGGGTGCTTTTGCTGTCAAGTGATTGCCGGGTAAGGAAGTGAAAGGCGCGGTTTGGCTTTTATGGCCGCTATTCTCCGGAGACGGTGCCCCTCACGTGCTGTGACCTGCCCAGCCTCATTGCTCCCTCTTTCCCTTCCAAGGTACGCCCTTCCCCAAGACCTTCATGCAGGTAGCCAAGAAGATCCTGTCACGCCTCTTCCGCGTCTTTGTCCACGTCTACATCCACCACTTTGACCGCGTCAGCCAGATGGGCGCCGAGGCCCACGTCAACACGTGCTACAAGCACTTCTACTACTTTGTCACTGAGTTCAACCTCATCGACCACAAAGAGCTGGAGCCATTGGTGAGTGGGCGGGGCCTGCGCTGTCATCTCCCATTGGGGGCTCGTGCAGGCAGCGGAATAGCCAGCCTGAGGTCCTTATCAGCTCTCCCTTTGTACAGGCATGGGAGAGGCCTGGGGGCAAACATCCAACCCTGTTATTTAAACTGGTCACTGAAGGACCTCCCAGCTTAGCTGGCTGTCTGTGCAGTCATGAGGGCCAGGAGATGTTACCCGCAGCCTGGAGCGTTACGACACCACAGTGTAGCTACTGATATGCATTTCTGTATGTCTCTGCTAATGTAAGGTGTTTAGATTAAGATATCTATACATCTCCCTTATGAAATATCTGCATTACAGTCAATGTAAGTCCCTGTAGCCTTGACTGTATTCATCACACATGCCCTTTTTTTCAAACCAGGTGTCTGTTTTCCTTGTCAGATGGTGGAAGAACTTTGCTAACCAGCCTCATTAAAAATTAACCTCGCCAAGGCAGATAATTATCTCTGTGAAAACGACACCGATGTTGGTTAAATGTGTGGAAAATCATTTTGGGGTGTTGTATTAGCCATCAGCAGCGTGATTAAGCAAAACGTGTCGGAGAGACTAAAACAAGAGTGTGACTGTCCGTCTGTGCAGACCGCGGTTATCGCAGAGCGGCCTTAGACAGATGACGAGCGTCAGAGCATGGAGTTTTTCCCACATCAGATGGCAGCTTAACAGCTGACCTTTGACCTGTTTGCTCTCATGGGATTGGATAGATTTGGGGGCGGATCGGTCATTTTTTTTTCCCTGTGATACACTGGCCCACACGGACCTGTCTGCTGCGCGGGCTACCAGGCAGTGTTCTCCTCCTGACTGGACCTGCTTCTCTTCTCCCTCTCACAGAAAGAGATGACATCGCGGGTGTGCCACTGAAGGGCGGCCTGGCCTGCATTACCCCGGGGAACCACAAGGGGGCGAAACTTTTAGGGGACCAAAGAAGAGGCACCGAGAGTCTATTTTTATAAACATACATTTCCTTATGTACAAATAACATGTAATTTTATTAAAGTCAATGTATTTACTTGAGGGGCTCAGAAAAGCTTTAAGTAATTTTGTTTTAAAAATAAATGTCTTGTCAAGATTTTCCCTATCAGAAGTCGAAGCAATATTGTTTATCCAAAAATAAGTACCTTCCGTGTAAGTATGTATGTAATATGTACATACTGGAGGTAAGCACATCTATTACCATGGAAACACTACTTCTGATGTCCGTCTGTACCGTAAGGCACGATACCAAATTTGTCGTTTTTGTTCGTAGACTAAGAAGCGTCTGTGCGAGCCAGAAATGCAAACGCTGAATGCTGCTGCTCCTTTAAAGTGTATCGCCCCCCCCCCTTCCACCTTGCGGCTATGTCAATATTCACATGTTATTGTGTCTTAATCCTACCTGCTTTGCTCATTCCGAAACAGAGCTCAGGGTCATTAGTGACAGTTAAGAAAAAATATGCTTAAATGTTCAATAAAGTTATTTGAGGACATAAGCTTAAGTCTGCGGTGGTCCGTTTAATCATTTGGTCTACAAAGAGTAGGGGGTCAGGTTATGTCAGACTTTTTCTTGGGTTATGTTCATTGCCTGTCAAATTAACAAGTATCCGAAAAAGGGGGGGCATACTTCAAAAAGCAAATACACTTAAATTTCATGTAATTTACAATTCTTAAAATCTTTCTTCACCGACCTTTAATCCTTGAATGGCTGGTACGTTTCTTTAAACCTTAACTGACATCATTGTGGTGACGGGATTCTGTTTTCTTTAATATTTCTATGACACAGATTGTCAAAGGAGATCTTTTTGTAATATAAAGAATGTTGTACATTTGAGTTGTCCAATTCTTTTTCTTTTAATAAACGTGCTTTAAAAATATATCTAGAGTTTGTCATTGTGCCGAATGTCCACTAGATGTCGCCGGCGATTAATGGAAAACGTTCAATTAGCAGCCCGCAGTGTTCTGTAAAGCCTTGTGGTCCGAGACAGGACCATGTACCGGTGTAATGCATGGGCTCATTCCGTCCGCTAAAACTGGGCCCTAACAAACCTTGTTTTATGAAGTTATAAACCTGGAGTTGGCACCTGTCGGGCATTTTACGGGATCGTCCCCGTTCTGAATCAATACGAGACCCCATATTTCCGTGTCTGGATTGAAATACAGTTTTCAAGCGATGGCAATAACATTCATATCTTCGGGGACCCGTCAATAACGTTCATATTGTCGGAGACCCACCCTCCCCCTTCGACAACTACACCATTGTAGATTAAAATAGGGGGGGGGGGGGGGTCTGACCATAGTGACGCCCCTCTGTGCGATTAAAAAAAAAACGATTTAAAAAAACTTTCATTGTTGTAAATATTCGCCATACAATTGTACGTGTATTTTTTTATTAGTAGGTAATTTAATAGACTTACAAAACGCTTTATTTAGTCAATCTGTGAATCCTGCAAATCCACAAAAGTGTAAACATGGTCGCGGTGCTTTCAAGGAAATTTAATGGATGCATTTTAATTAAATGTAAGGCACTGCTCTGTTATTTAACGTACTTTCGTCTGTATTAGTATCAGTATGCAATAACTCGTAAGTGGGCGGCATTGTTTTCACCGCACCCCCTCCTCCCCCCTCCATTTTTCGTGCAACTACTGTTCACTCTGTACAAGAACCAGCCGGTTCTAGATTAAGTAAGTCGGATAGGTCATAAGACAAATGTGTTATGATGGGTGGAACCCAGATTTCATCCAGCTGCAAACGAGAAAGTGGGGGTGAGCTACGTGAACCTACTGCGCGTTTCTACTCTCTCATGAACGGAATGTTTCCAGGGGGGGCGGATCTCCTTTGAGAATCGCGATGCAGTCGTGCATCCGGCACAGTGCACGCAGAAGCGCTGCATCCGGGACGTGCAGCCTGGGGCCGGCCCCCAGCTCCGGGCACGCCGTGCCCCCAGCCAGCTTTGTTTTGGTGGCCTCCCATTGGCTCACAGGACGCCTGCAACGCGTGCTACGTGATTCATTCCTCACGAGGTGTTCGTGTTATGTTTTCGAGGTAGTTCAGTGTTAATTTGAAAAGTATTCGTTCTTCTGAAATGTTGAATTATTTTGTTCTATTTTGTGTCAGATTATATCCGTTATAGTGTATTAATTGCATTTATATTGTTGTATTTTTTTTTATCACGTCGATCAATCAAAACTGTTTTGGTGATGGTACGTAGCACTAGGCCTATATATGAATATGGATTTCAGTATACAGAGTGTAACATATTTACTGCTGGAAATAATCAAACTATTTGTGTGTGTTTTTGTTTTTAATGCATGGAAACTGGAGTAACGTCCTTGCTGGTAGTTGAAATGAAGATAAGGAGGTGGGGTCGGGGCCATACATCGGAAGGCATTTTCTGTTAACTTATCGCTTGTGTTGTTCTAAACGGCAAACATTGGCGGGCACAGTCTGCTCCCGTGAAGATATAGCCCCGAAAATGCTCGGTGAAAAGAAAATGAGATACTCCTTCAGAGTACGATAAGAGCCGTTCCCGAGCAGCAGAGATGCATCGCTCCTGAAACCTAACGCCGCCACCGCCCCACTACTGAGAACCCATTTCGAGGAAAGCATGCGACCTCGACGAAGAGTAAATCACGGCCGCATGAGCGCTGAACCCGATACTCGGGACACTGCACGGTCTGCTGGACTCACTTTTGTCCCAGGAGCCTTGCAGACAGCCTTGACAATCAAGGACTCCCTGATCACAATATCAGAGAAGCAACGGCTAAATTTATCTCACTTTATGTTCCCTAGTCCAGCACCCTCCCAATACCTCTTGTCCTGGTAAGAGGAGATTAGCTTATCAGAAACGGTTTAATTAATGAGCTGTTTATATGAATTCCTTAATGTAAATGAAGAAGTTTGAAAAATCTTTTCCAGCAGCTCAGCTCAGCCACAGCACTCAGAGGTAGGCTACCAGAAACTCTGTGCCAGATTCCTTGTTTTTCTCAAAAAGGAGAAATTGTTGCATGTGGTGAGATATATCGGCCAGAATTTGTGTAATGTTTGTGTACGCTTTAAGAGGTCTGTACAAGGGCCAGTATACACAGTGAAGAAGTCAGAGCGTCACAAGACGTTCCTCTCCCCAAACCACCTCTTCTGAAAAACGGCATGTACAGATCCACATCGTCAATAAATACTAGGCCAGTATTCCAGCAGCAACGTGATATAAGCGAACGGAGTTGCAGTCTGTATCTGGATGGAAACATATGGTCTGCCCTCCCTTGGAACACTGACTAAATTCAAGCCTTTTGTAGTTGACTTGATTATGGCAGTAATTGCATCATCTGGTCTGCAACGCTTCGGTATGGATTACATATTTTCTCTGTAAATTATGTTCCTACCTATACTTTCAAAATTACTAAAGATGTTAAATAACCTAACTGGAAAAATTTCGATTTTTTTTTTGTTTGTTTTTTTGGTTCTGAACCTCGAACATGTAATTTATTTCATGCATTTCAGCTTTGCCCCGTTTTTTTATTTCAAAAAGATTTTAAAGAATTAAAAACCGTTTCTATGTATTATAAATAATTTATTGTTATTGTATCGTGGGGGGAAAACTAGTTCGGATGGAGACCGAAAAATTATGATGCAATTCTTTCAATTTTCACATCAGCAGTTTGAGTGACGTCATCTTAAAAAAAAAAAAAACTATCCACGCCCACCAAGTAAATATCATTTGTAGACTGGAATTACATGCATCCGTCCACTCATCTGACAAAGGCTTATCCGGGCGGTGGAATAACATGTAACGCTAGAAGCCATTCTTATCTATACAATCAGTACGGACGATCCTGTTTCCATTCATCGCATACAACCTGTGGCATTTTTTTTCCCCCGATTATGTGTCGCAGTTATGCAGAATGCTGACAAAAAATGCTCCGTTCTCGCATCTTTCCCCCAGTTCTGTCCTGTCAAGGCACAATTACAGTTCCACACGCCCCGCACGTTTCACTGAAACAGATACTTCAGTCTCAGCTTTTTTACCGACTCCAGTTGCGAAACAAACAAAGCAGTCCGCCTTCCCGTCTTACGTCAGCGATCGAGCGTCACTTATGGTGCTATCTGGTAAAAGTGCACGTACACTGTGCATTGGCCGACTGAACTGGTGAACTAGCAGTGGGATTAACGGTTAATGTAATAATCAAAAGAACACCTTATACTTATTCGTAGGGCCAAACGTGCCTGAAGGTATATGGCGGTAGATTACTGTTTTGAGACAGTTTATTGTGTGGGGGCGGGGTTAACCGCATAGAAGTGGGCAGGGACAGACCCCGGAGGTTATATAAAAGCTTTACGGCGGCGCTCAAGCAGCGTCTATTACAGCACAAGTGAGGACTGGATTTGCTCGCTGACCAGGCAGTGGGTGGAAGAGATCGGCGTTAAGGCTGGAGTTACACGGACAGCAAACGGGGTAAGGAGGCGACGCTGGCTGTGAGCTGTAGCCTGAAGGGCCGGGAAATGAAGCTGCCTGAAGCGGCGGAGCGCGGATGCGCTGGAAGCTTCGGCAATGCGACAAATGCTGGGACAAAGTGGATTCGGATAGACGTGCTTTTAATGCGTGTAATATGGACGCAGGTCGAGCGCTATCGAGCCTGTTACTAAAATTAACTTGTGATTGCAAATTCTGAATGTGGTCATCTAATATTTAACATGGATACTAGTTGCTTTAAGGTGAAAATCGTTTGGGTTGGATGTCACGAGTGGTTAAGCAGAAACAAAGTAACTTGCTTTACCTTTCAAAGCTGGTTATCTAGCATTTGGTTATCTTAACTATAACCAGGAATCTGGGGGGTTGCACATCTTTTGCTTTATCAGTATGTATTATTGCTTTATGGTGGAGGACAGGAATATAAACTTATAAAACTGATTTTCTTTGAGTATTTTGTTCGCATTTCCCGTGGCAGAAAAATGAAATTAACGGAGATCTTGACGCGTGTTTCGTAGGAGTCCCGGTTAAAAGCCCGATTCGCCGTCAGGACGTTGGTTTCAGGCCCCATCTCTCCGTCGTCTTTCTGAGTTCCGGAGTGAGGGCACCTTTCGTCATCCGCATCCCGACGAAGCTGATCTAACCAAAAACCGACGACAAAATGGTGCAGAATAAGATCAACGAAGTCACCGGATTTCACCGCTCGTTTAAGGTGAGGCGCCCGAGCACCGTGAGCCGAACAGCCGTCTCCTCCCAACTCATCCACTAGAAGGGATCTAAGGTCTGAGTATCAGTGGACGCGGCATTTGTGCCTGTATGACAGGCATAACCAATTGGTTTAGTTGATGCTGCAGTTCTGCTGTATAACATGCAGTTTGTGGGTAACCGGCAGGGTGATCAGGGAATCCCCGTCAGTGCTGTGCCGTTCCGGCCTTAATGTACAACCCAGGATTAGTGTATAACCCACGGCAGCTCTTCCTGTCCTCAATTAGCAGAGCTGAAAGGAAACGTCAGGCTATCAAACTAAAATATTCACGTGACGGGTTAATTGTTGCTGTTACTATCTCTTGTCGTTTATGTATTGCAACGGTGTATGTAGATGTAGTCTGTCCTCTTTGGTGTCTGTAGCTGGAATTCACTAGCAGCATAACTGGCAAGGTCGATGTTGGAATTAAGTGTCCCTGGAATGCTATGGAATTGGTTTTAAGCGCACTTGTACTTCTGTTAGCTAGTATGATTAATCTGGAAGTTATGTGTTATTATTAAGCCGAAGGGTAAATTGCTTCCGGCGCGAAATCTTTCCGCTTCGTTAACGTGCAGCTCCTCTCCGTTAAGGGTCAGAATCCCTTCGAGTCGGACGACTTCACCAAAACAGGCTCCCGTCTCCATGAATCCGCCTTCAATTTCGATTGTCCCTCTAGACCCGGTAAGCCTTGGCACACTGTCGGCGTGCAGTTAACCATATGTGACCCTTTTTGTCCACTGGGGGGAGTGTTGCGGTGGTGGGATCTTTGTTAAAGTTGATTCAGGACTAGCAGATGTGTAGTGTAAAAGCTGTGCGTGTCCGGGGAGGGGGGAGCCACCCCTATTTCCGTGATGAGTGTAATCCAAGCAAGACTGTGCCCCGGGCAGGTCTCTGCAGTGACCTCCTTTGTAACCCGCAGCTTTTTATAGCCAGACACATTCGCTCACGTGCCTGTCGGCCCTGTCATCTGTCCCCAGACATGCCAACCAGCCAGCCCATCGACATCCCTGATGCCAAGAGGCGCAACAAGAAGAAGAAGCGGTGTCGGGCCACGGACAGCTTCTCCGGGCGCTTTGAAGGCGAGTCTACCGCTCTGCTGGAAAACCACTGCTAAATAGACCAAGCCTGGTGGTTGTTGGTTTAAATCCTTGCAATGGTTCCTTTAACCTCTGTAAATATGATAAACGAAAATTTTTAATTATTAACTAAATATAATTTCCTCTCCCCTCCCCCCCCCCAGATGTGTACAGGCTGCAAGAGGAGCTGCTTGGGGAGGGGGCTTACGCTCGTGTTCAGACCTGCGTCAACCTGATTACCAACAAGGAGTATGCTGTCAAGGTAAGCTATACCTCCTGGGATCACGGCAGAGGTGGGTCCATCCCACCCCCTCCAGATACGTGTGACACCTCTGTGCATGTGTCACTTTTAGCTTGTGACTGCTGTGCACCACTAAGTTTTCATATGACTTTCAGCAAAACTGATCCCCTGCTTCAGGCATGGATGGGGGGGTGGTATTGAGCACCTGCAAACCGTCTCATTTAGCCACTCGCGGAGCTTGCAGGGATGCCAAGTGCTTGTTTGCATGTTTTACTGCTTAATGTACCCGAATCCTGAGGGGACTGAGGTCCTTTGTTGCTCAGCTGACAGTTGTAAATATGCACTGCAAGCTCAGCACGGGAGGGGGGGGAGAGAACTGTTTGTCAGTCACCTCAGCGAGGTAACCAATCAGGAGTGAGGGGCGGCGGCTTCCAGCCCTTTTCTTGTCAGTCATTCGTCTGGAGGGCCTTTGGCGGAACAGTATGTTCTGACAACTTTGCCAAAGTGCAAAACAAGAGCGGGGAGGGGTCGGGTCAAGTGTAGGTATTTTCACGTCCAATCTATGTGTTTTAAAGGGAAAGGAATTCGACAGTTAGTTTTCGGCAAGTGTCCTGTTTGTTTCTCAGGGTTACTTTTAAGATGTACTTACAAAGCCTCAACCCGCAGTCTGTTTACGTTAGAATTTGCGGAAATAAGTAGTCTGGTGTTGACAAGTCTGATTGTGTTTGGAATCTCACTCCAGACAGTGTTTTTTTTTTTTTTTTTTTTTTTTATTGCTTTTGGATAGACCTTCAATTTCCACCTTTTGCTGTCAGACCTCTGGTCCTTAAAGGGGAAGCGCACGTTTGCTTTAGTCAGTTAGCAGAAAGCTTTGGACTGTGAGCCTGAGGTAGTTCCTAAGTGGTAGGGGGAGGTGTTTGGGTGTTGGCTCAGGATCGGTTCTTTGGTTCGTTGGGGAAGGGGGTCCGGGTAGGATCCCTGCGCAGATGTTTGTGTGTCTGCCAATCCCCCCTCCCGGGCAAAAGTGAGTGGAGCAGTAAGTCCTTTGCCCCGTCTGGGCCCCCTGTTTACCGCATTGGAGTGATTTACAGTCCCATGGTGTTATTATGGTAAAAATGCTATGTCCCTCGCCTGCAGCTCTTTCTATCTCCGGTCACGCGGTGCCATAAACCATAGAGCTGATGTTCCTCTGATTAAATCCCATCCTCCAACCACATTTAGACTGGATAATGACCTCATTGCAGCATCGGTGCTTCCAGGTCGATCAAACCAGTGTTTGCTTGCATCTACTGTTTGGTTTGAGAGAAGCTTCTTTCACGGCCTAGGGGGCGAGCGGCTGCTTAATCCCAGACGCTCACTCTGGGGCTTTCGGAAGAGGGCTACATTTCAGCAGGTGCCAAAGTGGGGGTTCAGAAGGGCGGAGACTGTAAAAATCGAGTCACGGTCGCTGTTGATTGAGCCTGAGGTTTCTAAGTGTGGATTCGGAGGCAGCTGGTATGGCAACAGCTTAGCCAGCTCTTGTCTGTATGAAGCACGTCTGGCCCAAGCCTGTCTCCTTAAGAAGGGGGTGGAGCAGGAAATGGGTGTGTCTCAGGTAATGGGATGACTGTCTGATTGGAGCAGGCAATTCATAGTGGGCGTGGCCTGTGTGTCCTTGCAGATCATTGAGAAGAGGCCCGGCCTCAGCCGAAGCCGTGTCTTCAGGGAGGTGGAGATGCTCTACCAGTGTCAGGGACACAGGTAACCACCCCATTGGCCTACACATGATGTCACACTGCAGGCATGTCAGCTCAGGGAAATTATTTATTTTTTTTAAGCGTCCTGTGGTTCTTATTATTGGGAGTGACTAGCATTTCAAACAGTATGGTGCTCTCAGGTCTTTTTTAAAAAAAAAAACAAAACAAAAAAAAACAATGAGCGACATGCTTAAGTTGCTACGAGCCAAAATAAAATACAGCTGTTAGCGTAACATTAGAGATGGTCAGGGCATGCCTAGTTTCAGGCTATCTAACCCTAAACCTAGCCTTAACCCCTATCTAAACCTAAATCTAACCCCAAACAGCACTCCACAGGCCTGTGTACCCCCTGTGCTGGCAGCCGATCCCTGTTGTAACTGTTTAGGAGCTAATTTGGTTCAAACCCCCCCCCCCGCCCCCCCCCGTTCCTGCTGCAGAAACATCTTGGAGCTGGTCGAGTTCTTTGAGGAAGAGGACAAATTTTACCTGGTGTTTGAGAAGCTCAGGGGAGGTGGGTGTGTCACGCCTGTTATCAAGGTTCTGTATATTTTGGCCAGATTGACTCTTGCTGTCGGTTCTGATGGGCTGCCTTTCCCCCCCCCAGGTTCGGTTCTGACCCACATTCACAAGCGGCGGCACATTAGTGAGCACGAGGCCAGCGTGGTGGTGCAGGACATCGCCAGTGCGCTCGACTTCCTGCACAACAAAGGTAGGATCTCTTCGCGACTGGGGGGGACTGGAAGTAAAAATGTCTCCCATCCGCCCCCCTCCCCCCCTGACGACTTGCCATGCCCCCCCAGGAATGGCCCACCGAGACCTGAAGCCTGAGAACATCCTATGCGAACACAGCGACAGGGTGAGAGCCTGCTTCCCACCCGCTGGTAAATTGGTCTCCTGTAGGGGGCGCTGGTCACTTAGTAGTATCCTCTTCGGGACTTTTGCAGGTCTCGCCCGTGAAGATATGCGATTTTGACCTGGGCAGCGGGATCAAGCTGAACAGTGATAGCTCCCCGATCTCCACCCCCGAGCTCCTCACGCCGGTGAGTGAGCATCCGCCAGACTGGGGGGCCCGAGCCTGTCAGGCTGCATCCGGGTCGGAGGTCACAGGCAGGCAGCATTTCCCGGGGAATCCCATCATGCCACTCTTTGTTTGTTTGTTCTCCCCTTTTAATTACATGCAATTTCTTAATATAGACTAAAGCTGTAAGAACCTTGGCTTTCGCAGCCTGATATTTTCTTTCTCCGGCTATCTGAGGAGAGTCAGGCGGCGGGGGGGGGTGAATTTTGTGAGCTTAACCTCCCTGCCACACACCCCGGTGCAGGCTAAATTTTCAGCCATGAATCCCATTGACTGTCTCTGCTGGGATTGCTAAATCAGAGATGGTTTGGCTTTAATATGTGCCGTGGGGGCTTTTTGCTTAGCGACAGATGCCCCCCCCCGCCCCTCGCCATTCTGCCTCCTACATGCTGCTGCTGATTTAAAGCTCTGCTGGGTGACTTATTAGTGACTTGGTGATGTGGGTTAGGGCTCTGGGCCTGTGCCACAGTTTAACACCTGGCTCGGGTTCGATGCCAATATCTGCATCCCAGTGAGTGAGGAACAGTGGGTACAAGCCTGGGGTTGCCGGGGGGGGGGGGGCTCACAGTGCCCATGAGATGCCCCACATCTCCCTGCCCACCTTCCTTCTCATTTCGCACGAGTGCATTTCAGCTTCCCTCCCCCGCCTTTGTTGCTGCAAAAACTTATCAGCAGCTTGGCAGAGAGCCGTCCCCTCACCTAGCAACTGCGTGCTGATAGGCCGTCTGGTGGGAGGGCGATGAGGGGGCGCAGAGTCTCTTGCGGTTGGGTTCTTTATATCAAGACCTTGAAGTGAAAGGGAAGGTTGTGTGCTCTGTTCTAGGTCTTCGATCTTTAGCCTGATCACACACCATCCAGTTTCATCAGCCCAGGGGACTGTAATGCTGGGTTATATGGGGAGGCTGTTTCCCCTTTAAGTTTGTGTGAATTTTTGTAAGAGGACCTGAAGTGACTGAGCATTAGTAAGTGACCCTGAAGTGACTTAGTATTA
>JAODJX010000047.1:3551939-3581977 GCA_026776945.1 Isichthys henryi
GCTTTTTTAATCCCGTGGGAATTGGGTGCTTGCAACCGCCAAATTTTGCCGGCCGCTAAACAACCCCCCCCCCCCCCCCCCCCCTCCCTTTTTGCCACGGTGCCCGATTGTAATGTTCTTTAATCTGAGAGGTTATGGATCTTAATCTTGCAGGTAAGAGCAGGAGGTGTGTGTATTTTGGGGGGGGGGAAAGAGATCAACAGATCAAAGAACATTCCAGAATTCTTCCGCGGAATTGTAGCTGTATGGACGAGATTCTCAGTGTTTACTTTAGTTTCATTTGTGGGTGACTGAGAAACCCAGAACTGTGCCATACTGCTGTTTTATGGCTGTTTTTATTATAATTATTATTATTATTTTTACTTTTAAAACAGGTGTGCAACTGTGAGTGAAACACCAAATGTCTTAAAGCTTGTGTGTTTTAGAAATCGACCTGTGTGTGGTGTGAGCGAGGCAGTACGAATGTTAGGGGGGAGGGATTGGGTACTTTTTAAACTTATCTAAATATATTGGTTAAATATAAGTTGGAGGGGGCTGCTTTCCCTCCTCCTTTTTTTACTTTTATTTCTTTTTTTAAGATGCATGTGGCTGTTCCCTTGCAGGGTTACAGACCAGATGACTTTGAAATCTTTGGTTCAGGTCTTAGGAGATGGTGGCCCGATAGTCAGAGCTACACCTGGCTTATCGGACGAGTCCTTAAGTCACCAGCTTCTCATTCTGTGTGGTGCAGATTGTACTTTTGTAACCTTTCCACAGAAATTGTTCTGGAGTGGGGGGGGGTGTAATTCATTTGTCTTACAGTAAGACTTTAATTGAGTTTCTTCCGGCATCGTGTGGGGAGAGAAGCTACTTTTGCTGGAAAGGAAGGCATGAGCTGACTTTGGTCTTTGGTTCATTGAAGACCGTTACAGTATCAGTATTATTTGGAATCGTTCAGGCCCATTTTACTCTGGCACATGCTGAGCACAGCTGCAAGCATCAGCTGGGTGTCAGGCTTCCTGTCTGGGGGGGCCCCCTCTTACATCTTGCCATTTTTTCCCAGTGTTTTGGGGTTGGGGGGTAATAAATTGAGACTGCGGATTGTTCACCGTTCTAATATGCAAAGGAGCACATTATACTTGTAATTCAATCGAGTGAATCTTAAGAATGAATCTTAAGCCTTGACTCAAACCTAAGGGAGTGTCTGCATTTTCCTTGACGTGATGAGATATGTAATATGTTCTTTATCCCACTCAAAGCTCGATCAAGAGATCATCTGAAAGCAATTTGAATGTGTTTCTGCCTTTAAAAGGCACGCGTGGTGTAAGGACCGTATGCTTGCTGTGTGTTTATCACAACATGTCGAGTCCCCGGCTGCTCCCCCCCACCCTCCCCAGGGGTGAAAATTGGAAATGTTACACTTTCAAAATAAAGCACTTTAACGTGACTGGTGGGTCACTCAAAGCAAAATTTCTGAAGACCGTCGTTTTCCCAGAATTTTGTATTGTATTTTTTGAGAACTTAAATAAAATGCTTTGAACCACAAAGTTGTCTGTCCTGTTGTTCCTTGTGCCTAAAGCTATACGGGCATGTATTTTCAGACTCGGTTGTAAAGACCAACAGACTTAACAGCAGAGTTTCTGGAGTACACAAACTAATTCTATCCGTACTTCTTCATTTAGTTTAAACAAACATTAAGCAGGGATTCTCTACGTTACACTTATAGGGCTTCAGACTTCCGTCTGAGAAACGTCTCCAGTTCTTTTTGAAATACTCCCAGGTCTATTTCAGCCCCCGCTGCTCTTACTGCTGTAAAACTGGTACTTGCATAATGTAAACGTGACTGTTCCTGATCAAACGTAAACAGACGTGTACTTTCTAGTCTGATGCAACCAGAAGTAATGGCTGCAGTGCCACGGCTCCGCCCCCTTCCTTCTGCTACGCATGTCCTTGGGGCGTGCGATAAGCCGGGAATTTACCCAAGACGTCAGAGGGTACAGCAATGTGGCGTTTCCTCACGCGCAAAACCTGCTGAGATGCGTTTTTATCAAGCCCACAGTGTTACCTTGGTTGTATTAAAACAACGGTAGAAGATCGGAAGAGTCGAGGAGTGTAGGAGCCAACGATAAAACCCAAGGCAAACTGCAGAAACATGCCGATATAATTTTGCAGACAGCCGTGGAAACTATTTCAACAGACCATCAAAAGCATCACCTGTGCCCCCACACGACGCACTATAACAAAATCCGGGCCACCCAGCGTACTTCACAAACTGCACATACATTTGCTGGGCCGATAGCGCCACCTCATGGTGACCACTTCCTTTCATATGGTATTTATATATGTATTCTTATGCACAAATGTTTATTAGACCAGCCACAATACAAAATATGAATATCGTCGTGGGACATATAATAAAATGCTATAACATTGAATTTGTCAATAGCGGGTAACTTATATAGTTTATAAAATTACTTTCACGTCAGAGTACAGGACAGTTCCTTGCGTGTCGCTCAAAAATGCCACACTTGCTCCCTCTAGTGGTTAAACTCTTTTCCCCCCCAAAAAAATACAGACACGTTGCCTGACTATTCATGAATACTATCAGGAAAGGGGGATATTGCTGTTTTAATTTCATTGTTTGTCCGTCAATAAATGTCAAACTTATATATAAGTTTAGGCTCATCTTGATTTTCAAATGATTTCAACGCCATTTCTGTTAACGCAATTCTTCAAATTCATACCCATAATGTAATTTCTTGTCTATTGCTACTTCTTTCCCTGCTCAATCGAAACCAATGGTCACTATTATCTACGCCCACTAGAGGGCGGTGTGACTCCGTGATTTCAAATTCAGTAAGGAATCCACCGGCCGGATTACAGCTCTGCAACTGAAGCGTGAGGCCGCAGTACAACCCGTCAAGAAATGTGTTTTTTTTTCACGGATCAGTAACAAAATATCTACTTCAGTATCCCTACTCATATTGTAGTATTGTGGACATATTCTGTATTAAGAAGAGGATTTATAGAAAAAACGGCCTTACATCACGATTAACTGAAGCAATTCACCGAGGATTTTATGCCAAGCTATCTGGTATTCAGTCAGGTCTTTGGTGAAAAGTTACAATTCTTAGCGCTGATCCTTTACGTCCACCAGGGGAGTGTTTCTCAACCCAGTCCTTGGGGAACCCCGGACAGTCCACGTTTTTGCTTCCTCTCAGGTCCCAGCACCTATACCAGGCATTCCGTGTTCCTGATTGGCTGGGAGCTGGGATGGAGCAAAAACGTGGACAGTCTGGGGTTCCCCGAGGACTGGGTTGGAAACACTTCGCTAGGGTATAGTTTATAAAAGAGATGAGGCTTCGGAATTAGGCTAATTTTTACGCATTGTTGAATTTAATGAGTAAACACTTACGACACATCTATCATGTTTTTTACACCAGACAGGCTGTGATTATACCATTTAAAATATTTGAAATGTCAAGACATTCAGACTTAATAATAGATAACTAAGGCCTCAGTTGTAACTGCGTATAGAGTGGGTTCGTAATTTGACATGCGTTAGCAATCAATAACAAAAAAAGCTGTACACGTACATTTGTGTGGCCGCGCGCGTGCCTGCGCATTAACTGAGGACGCAGCGACGCTCTTCCCAAGCAAAACGCCTTTCATTTTCACAGTCAGTGCCTTCTGTATGTCAGAAAACAAATTAACATAACAAACAAGAGAACGACTGCAGTTTTGCCCAACAAGTAGTGGATCAGGGGGCAGTTTGAGACGATGGCTTTCCTCTGACCGGATGCTGAGGAAGAACAGCAAAGAGTCTTTTTTAAATGCAACGCGGAAACGCAATTCAACATCTCAGGCACACAAGCAGCAGTCCCTTCGACTTGGTTGTAGTTTAAGTATTTGATAAGGGTTGCCCATTCAAACGAAGGCAGATCATCATCATCATCGTCATCTCTATTATTATTATTATTATTATTATTATTCATACCCACTCACCAGTAACTGTGATCTGAACGCTCTTGCTTCTCCAGAGGGGGATGCCGGTGGGTATTGAAGCGCAGCAGTTGTAATGGCCGCTGTCAGAGATGGTGGCTCCCGCCAGGTGCAGCGTCCCGTTTCCGCCCCGGGTGTCGCTGCACTCGCAGCTGCCGCGGGTCCAGAAGAGGGTGGCGTTGAGTGCGGATCGGGCGACGCAGTGCACGCTGACAGACTCCCCTTCGCCTACATCCAGTGACGCGTTGGACACACTGAGGTCCAAATCTGAAAGATGACAGGAAAAAGGAAGAAATGGCGGGGACTTTAATAACCCCACACTTTAACTTGAGCTTTAATTTGAGCTTGGTCTTTGTTATTATTAACAATAGGTAATGAAAACATTTTAATGATGAAATACATCCTATCTGATATACAAGAGTTCTGGTTTTTGCAACTAATTTAGTAAATCTTTAAATAAAACACTATCAAAATACTCCGTTTCTTCAGGCAACGTTTCGGAGCTTTAAAGTGGAACTGGAAGAATCTGTTTCTCGACATTTACACAGCAGCTAACAGCGTTTTCCGTTCATCTTACCGACCACTCTCATAAAGACGTTGTTGCTGGTAGCGGCCGGGGGAAGTGTCTGGCAGTGGTAGGTCCCGTTGTGCCTCATCTGTGCCGCAGTCACATTCAGGCGATAGGTGTTTGAATTGTCTCCTAACAGCTTTACATTGCTGTCGTTTGACAAGAGCTTGTCGTTAAGGTACCACTGGATAATCGAGGACGGGTCGAGGCACTGGGTGTTGCACGTCAGTGTGAAATTTTGGCCCACTCCAATGTAACGCTCCAGCCGCTGCATGCTGATTGTTGTGTCACAGGTGTCTAGGGTAAGACAGAGATACACACACGGGTCAATGAGATAAATGAGGTTTTAACCAAAAGCTCTGGCTGATTTATTTGATCCACTTGGCGAATCCACTCGGTGAATTGCTTCAGTTAATCGTGATGTAAGGCCGTTTTTTCTATAAATCCTCTTCTTAAGTCATTTTTATCAAATTGTCAGCTTTATATTCAACGTATGGAGTAAGATAACTCGATTGTTTTTCTTATTTGTGAAGTCCTTTGCGCCACGTTACAGAATTAGCATAATTGTAAATACAATCATGCAATTACCTATACTCATTAATAATTTATATTTTTCTATAATACTGCAATATTTTGTTTTCAAGATATGCAATTTGTGCACTGTGTGGTTCTTAAATTAGTTTGCACCACGTTTGCCTGTTTGCACTGTGTGTACTATCTTTGCTCTTTGTTTGCCACTATATGTTCGAATATATGTTCGTCTTGCTCGCTACGTTCTTGCTGTCATACGCACCATTTCCCCCGGGGATCGGTAAAGTTTCTTACAATCTTAATCTTTATCTTAATAATTATAATTAGCATTCACGTACTATCCCTGCGACCCTGACCAACCTTTTAAGAGCTGTGGATGGATTGCTATAATTAATATCTTTCATCTTTTCCCTCACAGAACACCTATATAGAGCATGACCACTGGTTAATATAAGACAATGGATGTAGATCGAAAAACTACCGAAGGTACATGCAGGTAATCAAGAGATACTCAAGAGATTCTCAAGAGATACTCAAGAGGTACTCAAAAGATACCATGTATACTTACTGATGACTTGGACTGTGAGCGCTGAAGTCAGGAGCCACAAGACGGCTTTACTGCTCTCTGTTAACATCCCCAGATGCATCGTGGCCACATAGAATGACCAGGACCTCAGGATATACTATGGCCACCTGTATGAGACCCTGGGTCAAACGTAAGGAGAAACAAACAACGAACAATCGATGACTTCCTCCGCACACGATGCCTGCCGCAGTGTTCAGGCTCAAGGCAGAAATTCTGCTGTTGCCTGCAGATTATTGTGTTGATTGGTCCCTTATAAGGAAACTAGGTTTTTTAGGTATCTGATGCTGTTTTTTTCCTCAAGAAAGGCTACAATATTCTAAAGGCCGGACAATGGCCACACAGACATGCAGCCAATAACACTATGGCCTGTCATCTTACGGAAAACCTTTCCAATGTTCATGTGTGAAGAATAGAATAGAATAGAATAGAATAGAATAGAATAGAATAGAAGGCCTTTATTGTCATTGTAAAAATTACAACAAAGTTACAAAGTTATGAAAAAGAATTAGGAACTAATTCTAAGTAGACACTCCTCTACTTACGAACTTTCAACTTACGAATAGTCAGACATACAAACGAAGGGGATTGACTGTAAGTCCAAATTGTGTTCATTGGGTTCCCGTTTCCTGTCCGTGTGTGTGTGTGTACAAAAAACTTTTACACATTTTTTTACACACACAAATACCGGAGAAACGCGTTTAGAGTACAGCCCCATGGTAGCGTTCCGATTTGGTGTTTTGTCCTGTCCCTACATGTACATACAGACGTGTGTGTGTGTGTGTGTGTGTATGTAGTATATGTACATATTCACCAGTGGAAAAAATACGTTAAGCATAATCAAATATACATGCCTATGTCAATTTAAATTATTTTTACAATAAAAGCCTGGATCGATATGAGCGTCAGAAGATCAAGTGACATGCCGGAATAAACTATATCAACATTTAATAACCGTATTTTAAAATCTATTTTACGTATTATTTACGACGAAGGTAAACGCTGCAAAGAGTAATTTTTAGTAGCGTATGCTAGCTCTAGGCAGAGTCCTCTTTTATCTCAACTTTATTTCATCATCCTAACGTTACGTTTTAAATGTCAGTGCGTGGTTAATGAATTATATACGACTGTCTGTGCTGGCAGTTGAAACGAAGCCTGAAGTCCATCGTGGCGTAAACAGCCCGATCCATATTCTATAAGCAAAGGTACGCCAGATAAACGCGGCTCCTTATGCATTACCATCGCTGTAGTTACGAACGGAGAGCTCCTTGAATGAGTATTCTCAATTCAACCTACGCTAGTTTAACAGCGTAGCTACAGCGACGGGACAGGGGGGCGACGTATAGTGCTTTGTGACTGGTATAGGGAGGCTTAAAGAGACAACGGCAGGAGGCAGAGGCGAGCGAAATGAGATCGAGAAAATATCTATAAAGCCGCCGACATGATCATTTAAGGCCCTCAAAAAACACCCACGAACAGGTAAAAGACTTTCATTTGTCCGTACGAGGGGCAACGGAGTGTATTTAATCGTGAATAACTGGTGAAAATAAATGGAATAGACGTCGGCTGTGGGGATTAAGGAGTTGCCCAGTTCATGTTATGGGCTGTGCGGTGCAAACGCAACCCTGTTAAAAATGAAAAGCTCGCTTTTATTTTAGCCATCCCTACTTCGAAGGGAAGCTTTTAGTCAAGGTTACCCGGCTGGTATTCCGAATAGCCATTTGCTCGTTGATAATTGCTATTTGAAAATATTCTAGTCAACATCCAGTCTCGTGTGGCAGTTTAAACTTGTAGCAAAGACTAGGCCACAAGAAGCAATATGTATATATGTATATATTTCAGTTAGCTAGCCGGCTAACTAGCTGGCGATAACTGGTTTGGTGACGTTAGCTAAATCCCTCGAAATGCCGACTAGTTAGCTGGGTAACTGATCAGTTGCCAGGCTTCTTGTTTTGAACTAGCTGCCTGGCTAGCTAGCCGGTTTGTCAGCGTCCAGATTAAACATTTACGCGAAGCTTCGCCCGAAGAGGCACCTTTCTGCGTTTCATGTGCAGTAGGTAGGCTTATTATTATTATCACCATTGTTGTTATTATTATTATTATTATTTTACATTTATATTAATCGAGAGTTTGCCTGTTTAGCGTAGGCCTCCGGCTAGCTAACTAGCAGGGTTAGGAACAGATCTACCTATAGCCAGCTGGCGCCGTAACTGCACGGCCGGGAGGATAGGTAACTAAAGTTAGGGTTAACCAGGCAGTCGGAAAAAATCGCCACAACGGTGTGGTTTATTCGTGTTTGTCCTCCTTACATGGATCGGTGTGAAGGGTCTTGGATACTGGTATGTAGGTAGCGGCTAATGCCGTTTCCGTTTTATTTTGTCCAGCTAGACAGCTTTACTTAATTAGTATCTGGTAATAATTTATGCTGTGCTTTGTAACTTTTAGGTTGATTGTGGGGAATGTTTTAATTTGTACATAGTAAGTTTTTTTTTAGTGTTACTGGCAAAGCGGTGCCGGATTGACACAGGGTGGGGTGGGGTGGGGGGGAGGGGGAATAAGCTCTGTAATGTACCTGTTTGTTTCTTATCACTTGTACAAAACAAACAAGAGAAACACGTAACGTGTGAATTAAGCCCCATGTCAATCATTCCTGTTTCAGCCTGTTAAATAAAAATCTATCCAAACAGACAGGTTATCTAACTTCGTTATGGATCCTGTTGAGCAGAAAAGGTTCACGTTGGTGAGATAAGGATCTTGACATTTGTTGCAAAACACATGAGACTAATGGTCATGCTTAAAATGTTTTGTAGTTAACTGCAGAAGTATTTGGCTGAACAGATTAGAGGTGCATAAATTTAAACCTTATGAGTGAATATTTATAATGGTACGTCTTTCCAAATATAATTGTGCCATGTGATATGACTGTCATATTTTGAACAGCTTGCATTTGTTAGAGTGATGAGTAAGAAGGGCAGTGGGACTGTGTCACAGCCACTGTAGTATAACTTGCTGCTGGGTTATGTGATGGTGATTGGAGCGTAAAGAGGGCGCAGAATGGCCTTGTGGTGCGTAGTGAAAGTCTTTAGACAGATTAATCAGACACTAGGGTTGAAGACCGAAAAGAATCTGAAATGTTCCGACACTGTGGTCCTACATTTTTTTTTGTGAAGTTCTTTATTAGATTTCCCACTGTAACCAGTGACACCACATGCTGGAATTTGGCAAGACATCATGGAGTCGTAGAAACCCCCTAAAGGAAATTGCACCTCTTAGAGAGAATCAGATCTTAGACCTGTGCACTGCGTAATCCTTTCATAGAATTATTAAAGAAAAAACTTTGCGGAATGAGCCGACAGGCACCTGAACCCACTCTTTGTGGTCGTTTCTCTGATTTCCTCTCCTTCCTTTGGTGTGTCTGGGAGGGTATGTTCAAAGGACACCTGTGTGAGTTTTACAGCCAGTCTGTATTTTGACTGGGTATGGCAGGGTTTTGCAATTGGCTACTTTGGCATCCCCCCCCCCCCCCCGTTTTTCTGCTTGTTTGCCATTGGTAGAGTAGCCGAGCGAAGCGTGGGTTTCAAAGCTTGTGTTGTGGGCAGGGGTTTGATGCAGGCCCCCTGGTTAGCATTTCGGAACAGGCAGAGTCTCTTCACTGAGTCACTGCTGCTTATCGCCGCTGTTTCTGTTGTGAGGTGCTGCGTCGTGAGACTGACATTTGTGTCTCCATCTTAAATCTCCTTTTTTTGTGCAAACCTGTTGCTGCTGTTGTCTTTGCAACCTGAAAACGTCTTTGTCTAAAGGACATTAGATCGGCTTTATTTTCTTGAGTCTGATACAGGTCATTAGATGACGGTATATTTAATACGCATCAGTGACCCTTCAGCTTTAAGTAGGTTGTCATCCCACTACCTCCCACTTATTCATATCCTTAATAGATCTGCACCCTTTGGATTTCTGTTCTGTATAGTTTTCTATTAATACCTTCTACTGTTTCCCTGAAGGGCTTATGTCATCTCCAACACAACCAAACACTAATACTTGTGAAATACAGGTAAGCAGGATTCATCACGGTCATTGTTTTCACTGGGCTCATATCTGGGTCAGGTATGACATCCTAGTAATGGTGGATAATGTTGTTTTTGTGTTCAAGGGGCACCATTTCGCAGACTGCACATGCGATTCTGTGTTTCGACAGGTTTCAAGAAGCGCGTGAGGTTTGGTGCACTGGGGATGGTGGTTAGAGTGCGCTAGTCGCGGATGTGAGTGAGCTCATGTTTCAACCCTGTTAATGTTGGCCGAGTCGCATCTCGGAGATGCATCCTGCCGAGCATCGATCCACCTGAGTAAATTTCTTGAAAAGATGGACGGCTTGCTGACATTTCCGCCATGGCCCAACCCCAACTAATCTACAACAAGGATCAGTCGCTTCACGGGTCTCGGTGTGGTGACATAAAAAAGACAATGGGATTGGACTCCGGTACTAGGACAGATCTCTGCCAGTAGGGCATTAATGAGGGTTCGGTTTTCAAATATTTTACAGACTGTCATGCAGTCTGTGTCCACGTAATACTTCACAGATGATTTAGATCTTCAGTAAATGCAGCTGCTGCTCTCCTAGTGATTTCCGTCTGTGATGAGATGCTCATCTGTGGTTCCTTTTTATTTCCCCTTTCTTTCGTGGAAAGGTTTTCGCTGAAAGCTCTTATCCCTGGGAAGAATGTTTTGATGAGTGTCTCTCAGGCACGCCTTATCTGACACAGACATTGTGAAGTGCATGGTGACACGCAAAGGGGTGTTTTACCATTTCCTTCTCATGTCGCGTCAGTTTGCTTTCTGTTTGACTGCGCTTGTGAGATTGCAGAAGTCATGGCCTGTAGTCCCACTGTGTTTGTAATGTTTGTGGAGCTTAAATGTTTATCCTAGACTTATAGTTAGGTGTGTGTGTTTAGCCTGAGATGGCTTATGGACTTCCAGAATGTGGCTGGTCTGTTCTTGCACGACCTCAGCCCTCTTCTAGCTCCAGAATGGTGTATTTTTAGTGCTGGTACTAAAGACACTAGATAATGCTTCCTGACAGAGCTGCTTCCCCCTCCCTTGAATGTCCAGCACCCTGCTATTACGCACGTAATGTCTCTAGTCCATATTGATTTCTTTGCTGACTTCTTTTTCCACAGCTAATATGAAAATAGATTTCTCCTACTTTCCCTCAGTATGATTTATTAATTAGCTTTTTGAAAACCAAGATTTTCCTTCATCGCCTTCAATCCTGAGGCAGTCAGTGGAGAATCTTAGTGCTCACTGTCCTCTGGCCTCGGAGGTTTCCTGCGGGCGCGTGGATCGTGGCGTTTTAGATGTCCATGCCTGATAAACGTGTCTAGATCAGACGTGTGTGTTTGTGGAAGCTGAAACCCCATATCAGCTGCAGTGTAGTCCTCATGGCATATATGGCGAACCTCAGTGTTTGGTTTTACGGATCGTTTACACGCACGCCATCCATTGGCAAATTATGGGGGAGGATTAATGCTGAAATGCCAGTGTGATAAACGAAAATGCTGCTTGAATATTTGAAGGTGGTTAGTGTTGAGTGTTGGTGGTGTTTGATGGTTGAATGGCGGTTGTTTGTTTATTAATGCAGTGTTCCCCCGCTATATTGCAGTTCAGCTATCGCTCCTGGGCTATTTTGCGGATTTGTCCCCAATCTGTCACAGTTCTCTACGTATCGCATACCTTGCTCGTGGTCCGATTTGTTTTAAGCCCTACGATGGCTCCCAAGCCAGTTTAAGTGCCAGAGCCATTCAGAAGAAGGTAAAACTCCTGGATGTGCTTCGGGAAGGGAAGGGTTACGTAGACGCCGCTCGCCGTTATTACAATGCTATTATTTTTACACATTCCATTACGTATACAGAGAGAGATGTGTACATACATGTGTGTGTGTGTGTGTGTGTGTGTGTGTGTGTATATACATACTCATTACATATTATTATTATGTTACTCATATCCTTGGCCCAATATCCACACATCATATGCGTTTTAAAAAGTTTACATGTGTTTAAAGCATGTGTGAGGGACACTTTAAAGCTTAAACATAAAAAAAATGCTTATTTATATGGTCTTTCTATAGCGCGGATTTTCGCCTTTCGCTGATGGGTCTGGAGCGCATCTTGCGCGGTAGGTGGGGGTTCACTGTATTTAAATAACAAACCTTGTGTATGTGTATAAAGTATAGCTTTGTTTTTCTTATTTGCTTCTGACCTTTCTGGTTCTCAGACTGAACTTATTTCTCTAACAGAGGACAATCAACCTATAGAAAGACTGAAGACCTCTTAGCTTTGTTCCCATCATGAATGACAAAGTGGTTGATTTATGGGTCTTTTGCTCGCCTTCGTGTGTTTTGAGCTTAACAGTGCCTGTGAATTTTCCTTTCAGCCTCGCCGGTTACAAGCAAGAGCTGCTTTGCGTCCTGGGTTTGCCCGTACAGCCGACGCCCTTGTTGCAGTTCCCTTCTGTATGCACCGGAGTGCAAGAAATGCCCACTGTGAGGCCCAGCTCTGACCGGGAGGACGCGATGCCAATCGCCGGAGCCAGCGGGCACACGGCGGTGCGATTCTACTAGGCTGGGGGACAGATCTCAGGCCGTGTGCTCAGCCGACCCGTTCCGGGGGGGCTGGGTGACATGCAGCTCTGATTCTGGAACTTGGAGAAAAGAATCACATTCAAATTGGAGTGGAAGCCTTGAAGGAAGCGTGCATCCAGACAAAGGGCCTGGAAACGAGCGAAGGAGCCATTTCAATTTGCTGCTCTTCCAGCCATCCTTATTTTAAGTGTTTTTTTTTTTTTTTTTTTTATTATCTTGGTGTGTGTGTGTGTATATATGTATGTACATATTTATATGTACATAAGGCCCTCCTCTCTGCCTCGCTTTGTTCAAATTCCCCGTTCACTCCTTCCCATCCCTCATCCCCGAGAAACAACTGCACCGGTGACAGTTCCCGCGGCTCTGTGATTTGCATGGCAGCGGCGTAACCGTGGAGAGGCCCGGGTATCACAAGCTTATGGATTTTGACAAGAGAGGAGGGAAGGGGGAGGCCGAGGAGGGGAGAAGAATGTCCAAGACGCCCGGGAGCAGGACTGCGCATGGGGGCCGGGGCACAGGGACCAACTCTGGGGTGCTCATGGTCGGTCCCAACTTCCGGGTGGGTAAGAAGATCGGCTGCGGCAACTTTGGAGAACTGCGGTTGGGGAAGAACCTCTACACCAATGAATACGTGGCTATCAAACTGGTAAGGACCACTGTCTGCCCTATTAAAATAAGCCTTGCACCGACCACCATGCGGATGTCATTCTAGTATGAGCCAATGTGAGGCCCTTTAGAATAAGTGCACCAATGAATGCGCAGCTAATGTCAGACCCAGTGGAATAAGCTCTATGCCAATGAACATGTGATTGTCACTCTTTTAAGGCCCAGATCCCTCTTGTACTCTGCCATTTCACACCTGTTTACATTGTGCTCCAACCGACACGCTTACGTAAACCCCCGCAAAAATTTTCCCAGGAAGCAGTTGAAGACAATCTGCATCACTAAAATAGTCTTACGGTCAGTCAATAAGTCAAAGGGAGGACTATTAATGATAAATAAAGCCCTCAGATGAAGTGCACTCTCACTGGGTGCATGGCAGCGTCCAGGGCAAGGCCCCTGCGGAACCTTGGAACTGAGGGATGAGAGGACGAGGCGGGGGGGACAGCGTCAGCCTTGCCGAATGAGTGACAGATTGTGAGTGGGTGGGGGTGTGGGGGTGGCAAGCTGGCTGACTCCCCATGCTTAAGGTTGCTCCTGGCTTTGTGAAGCGGTCAGCGCAGGTGATCTATTAACTGAGGATTGTTAGGGCTGCGGTTCTAAGATTCTGAGAAACCCATCTCATTACCCACAAGAAATGGTTGGGCTTATTTTACTTTCCGTTGAGGGGGCGGATCATGCGCCGTGGGTGTGCTGCGAATCACAGGCCGGGGACTTTCACGGCAGGACCAAGAAATGATAAAGGAAATTTGCCTCTCTGCCCTCCCTCCTCCATTGGTTCATTGTTCCTTTTTAAACTCAGAAGATGGGTTATGCTGCCTTGCTGTCATTGAGTTCTGTAGCGTGACTTAAGTTGTTCTGCTGCTTCCTTTTGTGGTGCAGAAAATGAGTTTGTTTGTTTTGTAGACAAATGTGGAGAAGGCCAGGAAGTTGCCAATCTCAGAAATATCAAGGGTTGCTGCAGGACGGTGATTGTGCAGTGAGAGGCTGCTTGCTCATACCGGACGCTTCAGTGCCATCGGTCAGTGATGGGAAGCTAACAAGGCTGGTGAAACATCTCATTTTCGGGCATTTTATTATCACTAAATACCATGATTTTTGCCTTTTTGCACCAGGCTGCTTTGCAGTCATGGCAGTTTAGAGGTTTTGCCAGAAGCTTGTTAGGGTATCGATGGGGGCTGCTGCGGTGGATGGGCGCCATGCTCCTCTTCATCTCCCTCCTCCAGCTCGCAGGCAGACTCCAGGTGGCGCTTTCCCTGTGCCTAACATGCTTTGCTCTTAGCCACTATAACTGTGACATTGACGAGTCTGTTAACATTGTGTGCCAACAGACAGCCCCTGGCTCCAGTGAAGCCTTGGCCAAATATCCGTTACCAATTAACTGGATTTTAGAATACTGTTTATAATATACATATATTTATAAAGGAAATCCAAGAATTCTTAACTTTCCTGGAGACCTGTAATAGCCTGTTAGATGGAGGATTTTGCCGTGTGCATACAGACACGCACGTATCCGCTTCTGCTCTGTATTCCGTGTTGATTTTTGTCCCGAATATCGCATCTGCAGTGCTCAGCCTTGCAGGCATGAGCTCGCAGCCCAGGAGCAGAGGTGTGCTTCTGCGTGGCCACCAGGGCGTCCCACTTATGGGACGGGCGACTTTGAAAGGTTGCCTTTGTTAGCCAGAGGTGTGCGCACACAGTAGTCCAGTCATCAGTTCAGCTGTGCGTTTTCTCACACTGACAGCCGCCCCCCCCCTCCCCCAGAGTGACGGAGTGGGAGGAAACGCCTGTAAAGGCTCAGCAGTCTTCTGTCCTCCAGGGACACTTAAAGAAGCAGGCTGCCTTCACAGGGCAGCTTTTGTTTTAGTTCAGTACTGCTGGAGCGGGTCTCTTACACAACCCTCAGTAGATGCGCTGATTTAACGGCGCGTCATAAATCGCTTCTCAAACTCCCTGGGTCAGGAGTTGATGGTGGAGGAGGGGGCACAACACTCCCGCCCCCTTTCTTTTATCTTTTCTGCACTCGTTTCTAAGTCCTACGCCCACCTGCTATCCCGGTCGCCATTTGTGCTCCTGTGAAAAGGCGGTTAGGCTCGGCAGCCTGGGACTGGTCGGTGTGGACCGTTAGTGTCTTTCTGCCGTCTCCGGTGGACGTTCTCATATTCTCGCTTTCCTTCGGGGGACCCATTCATTCACCAGCTGGGGTTCCTTCACCCCTCCTTCCCGGTAACAAGGGAGTGAGGAGCAGTAATGGAGATGGCAGAGGGGAGAACGTTTTGTACCTTTTATCGTGAACAATGGGCAGGTTGATGAGAGCCAGCTTTGTCTCCAGCACTGTTGGACGGCCTTTTAAACAGGCCTGCTGGAAGGGCCCTAAATTGCCTGTAATGTGGTATTGACCTGAAGCTTTTCTCATAATTTGAGGAGCGTCATCCGACTGGCCCTTTTATGCCTCTGCCTTCCGTGTAGGATGACTGGAACTGAGGTGGCTATTGATCTTTTGTGGGAAAACACGAACCCTTCTTCCTCTTCCCCTTTTAAACGAAACGGCTTGTTTTCCATTATTGAAAGGTCCTTCCGTTCCAGTTCTGGTTATGGTAATTTTTATGACTTTATAAACTAAGTTATCTACAGGGCGGGACAGGACTGTAAAGTAACCTTTAGACACAGAGTGGCCTGATGTACCTTGATTAGTCGTGAGTTGGTGGTGGGACCAGTTGATTTGTAACTCGTTCCCGAAGATCCATGATCTGTACAGCAGGCCTGTTACTGTTGGGATCTTGTGTTCCTGGTGGGATGTCTCTTCATTTGAACCGTTGTCTAAGCAGCCCCTCTTCAGTTACCACCCTGGTTCCTATGGCTAAACCAGGCAGCTGTTGACAGCCCGTGGTGAGACCTGCCCGCAGAGGGTTTCGAAGCTTCATCACCCGCTTGCAAGGGTCCAGCGCGGCACTGCAAAGATCCTGACCTCCAATTAGGGGGCGGAGCCTGTGGAATGGTGTTGCGGCGCCACGCCTGCAGCCAGCTGTCACGCCAGGGCAGCTGACGGCTTCGACCGGACCCTGAAATCCAATCCGAAATCTGAGCGTTGTTGAATGTGTGCCAGCTGTGGCCACTTCAGCGTCTCCCACGATGCACTAGGCGGCTCCTATTGCCAGTGATAAAATATGTTCAGTCGCGGTTTTACTCTGCCGTCTCCATAATCTGCCCCAAAAGAAGTTGATGGTGTAATACCACCATTACCATTACTCCCATTAGTTACTCTCCAGTGGTCCGCCCCTCACGCTGCACTCTGCAGGCCACTCATGGGAGGCAGGCCTGCGGGGAAAATCTGAGATGCTGAGATACGCAGCGCAGATGTGCTTTCCGAAGCCTGAAGATCGGTCTGCGGTAAAATTGGCGTGATTGTATGAGAGTTGAAAAGGGGAAGGCCTTTTTTATATGGGGTTATGCAGTGAAAAAGGGTCATTTAGAGAGACCACAAAAAAATCTGTTATTGAGAACAGGAGGTTTTAATTTCCAATACTGGAAGGCTGAATAAAGGGATAGGACCGCTGTAGCTTCATTTTAGTACCTCAGATGGAGTAGTCAGCTATTTGTTTTATAATTCGTTAAAGGTGCAGCTATTTATAGTCAACGGGTTCTAATAAACTGATGTTCCTTGTGCCCTGTGAGTTGTCAGACAGGCTCGGAATGTGGTTGGATGCATAAATTTATGTTTGAGCTCATTTTCGGTTGGTACAGCCAAATCAACTGGAAATTCATTAATAAGAAGCAGGTTCTCAGGAGCCGGGAGCTGTGACAGACTTGACTAGTAAATATGTAGGAATCCCGTAAAGCGAGTTACTCGCAGTGGTTTACTGTCAGTGACGGAGATACAGCCCAGCTGGGCCGGTGGTGCCCAGCCCTCTTTCGGTACTCTCTGCTCCCCGATATAATAGTCAGGAGATACAAAGAGTCTCAGTAGTGGTGTCCCCGCCCCCACTGGTGAAAATCACCCGGGTTCTGCTGCAGGATACTGGAAGGTCACCGCTGGTTTTGTGCCTGTAGGAGGAAGCCACAGCGGGTGGAGGTGTGGTCTTCATCTGCTCCGTCACCACCACCACCCCCCCACTGAGTGTTCCACATTAATTATTCAGTGTTGAGGGAAGGCGGGAGGTTCTGAGCATCACGCGCTCAGGAAGGCGGCCGTGTTCTGCTCCTCAGGGCCCGGCCATGTTTGTGTTTTTAGCGCTCTCTCTGGCACCGCAGACTAGCAGGCTGGGGAGGCCCATCATTAATGTGAGCTTCATGGGGGGGGAGAGAGTTTTGCCATTCAGTTTAAGCATACCGGCGCTCTTGCTCAGATATTTAATTTTAAAAAGAATTCCCCCAGTTCAGTGTATGGGCTGCCCGTTCTGTCTGTGGGCTCGGGGATCTGGACCCCACCCTGCACATGGACCCCCACTGGCCTCCAGGCTGAATGGTGGAGCTGAAGGCTGCGGTCCTGCCAGCTGGTCCTGAGCTCTGGCAGGACGCGATTCTTCCAAGCCACGACGGCGAGGTGTCAGTCCATCCGAGTTTCTTATTTCAAAACTTTGGGTAGGGATTTCAGGACTTCTTTAAGTGGGCCATGCTGTATGTGGAGTGTGATGTCAGACTGTTGGTGTTTGGGACCATTTGGTGTGAAGGCTGGTGCCAAGTTCTGGTTCTTAGGCTGATTAATGATTAGCTTCAGAGCCGTGGTTGTGTGCAGGGGCCTTTTATGCATTTTTACTCTGATTATGCCCTTAAAGCAGCTGTAAACCACAGATTAAATTATCGGGAAGTGTCTATTTCTGTGCTGTCATATTAAGGTAATATTGGTGAATATGATATTAATAACTTAGAAATCTGTACAGTGTTTCTCATCTGTCCTGTGTGTGAGATGTGAACATCACTCTCTTCTGCTTATAAACCAGTGTGTGACCCGAGCTGAGAAGATGGGGGGGGGGGGGGGGAGAGACGTGTGGTTGAGGAACGTCGGATATGTGACTGGCTTTTTGGGGGATGCACCATTTGTGTTGGCCTCACAGCACCACTGTCTAACAGCAGCAGGAAATCGGGGTTACTGGAATGGCAGCTGCAGGGCGGCTGGCGGCTGGCAGAGTCGCATCAGAGCCTGCGTCGCTGCTGCTGCGGCCACGCGATGAGCCGCATGGCCCCGTCCCTCGCATGGAGCATAGTTCCCTTTCATCAGTGATGTTGGCACGCGTTCAGCCGCTCTGCCTGTTAGCGTGGGCTTTCAGACTACCGAAACCCCAGGACATTTACGTGGTGATGTCTGAGCAGCTCTGCGGAGGAGGGCGCCACCTTCCTCTATCCCCGAGTGTGGTCAGGCCTTTCAATCTGAAGCAGCCTACTGGCCGCCCCCGAAATTCACCCGCCTTCTGCTGGCAGAGACTCTGTCTCTGTCTCTGTCCTGCTGACGGTTTTTCCGTTCCGTCCTTGTTCTCTTTCTTCCCTGCTCCCTGTCTTCTCCACTGACTCATTCATGTTTTATTTCTTTCTAGGAGCCAATAAAGTCCAGGGCACCTCAGCTGCATTTGGAATACAGGTTTTACAAGCAGTTGGGAAATTCAGGTAAGCGTGGGGGGTTGGGGTATGGAGGGGCAGGGAGGAGGTTGAGCACCCCGGGATGGGGGTGTGCTGTGAGCAGGACTGGCCTCACCGCACTTTGCATGACCTTAGTCAGCTTCTGTTGCCCGTCCCTGTGGCTTTGGCACTTTTCTGCTTGCGAATGCAGGAGGAAGTACATTGATGGTGGTTTTTACAAGAGGGTGAAAACAAAGGAGGATGTTGAGCTGTTCTGGAAGGCAGGCTTGGCAGGGTTTGGGGGGACCTTGGGGGCTTTAGTGATCACGTGTTGTCAGGCCCTGGTCCCTGGAAACCCTTGCAGACCCTGAGGGCCTTCAGACAGCCATGGGAGCCCCAGCATGGACGGTCATGGTGTGTAACGGATCTGTGAACTGCTCCTGGATCCATGTGAGGCGAGCAGAGAGCCCTGATGTATTGCTGCTTGAACTATTTTGGCTGATGTTGGGGGAAGTAGTCCTTTGAAGCTAGAAATACTAGCATGTTCCAAACCCCCACCCAGCAAGGCCGCCAGGCGCTGATTTACCCGTAATTCCCCTCATTTTAAACCCACAGTTTCCTCAGCAGGCTCCCTTTGTAGCGTCTCAGTGCGTCATCTGGTTCAACTGCAGTCAGACATGTAGTTTAGTGACAGTGACCAAAACCCAGTTAGAAGTGCTTAGTTGGTAGTTGGCTGTTTTTATTTTTTTTTTGGGGGGGGGGGGGTGGTGTTGGTGTTGGGACGTACAGGGTTTGTTGCAGTGTGTAGGACTAAGAGCTGCCCATTTTCATATTGATTATTAGTGGCACATTGCAATTGGACCAATTTGTTTCAGGAAATTAGTGGAGATTTCAGAGAGATTCGTTTTGCTGTTTTCATGTTTGTTCTCGTTTTAATTTTGATATTTTGTATTAATGGAGTTTGCTTTCCCCAGCCGAAAAACACACTGCAGAGTTCTGGTTGTTTGCGTTCAGTCTTGTGCTGTATGAATTCTGTAGTTGTTTGGGGGCTTTTGGCTTAGTGAATTGCTGGACCTTACCACCACCCCACCCAGCCTCACCCACTTTTCAAACACTGTAGCACAACACCAAGCAGCCCAAAAAAAATGACAGCCCCCCCCCCCCCACCTTTAGTGTAAACTGATGATGTAAGTCTGGGAATCACAAATACGTCATTTAGTGTCTTTCTGTAATCTGTGAGTGGTTTTAGCCACATCACCCCTAGAGTAGGGAGCTGCCTGCCAGTAGCCATATCACCGGAGCTGCCGTAGGGCCTTAGCTGTGTGGCAGGGGGGCTGACCTTCCGCTCTCTAAAGAAGGGAGGAGGACAAATAGGAGGACAGTGCTAACCTGGTGCACCGAAGGGCGTTCTTGGTGTCTGCCTGAAACAGCACAGCTCCAGAACTGGGGCCCCACCCTGTCTGTGACACTGTGGTGTGTGTGTCTGTGTGGGGGGGTTGTTTGGCTAGATGGGTGTTACTGTCCTATTTTTAGCCAGACTTCCCTGTGCTCATGAAAGCAGCCCTCTGGTTGTCTTCCCACAATGCCGCCATCTCCACACGTGGGCACCGATTGGACCTTTAACGGTTTCGTTTCCACATGTGGCTTCAGTATTAGACATCTGCTTTGACGGGGTGCCTCTGGTGCCTCAGAACGCACGATGATGTACAGACTTTGTTTACCAAATGCAGCAGACACTGCGGTTGGGGGTTTGCCTGTGTCATATCCGGTACTCATTAATGCCCCCCCCCCCCCAGCTGACATGGACAGTAGGTACACATTGGAGAGGGGGGGGCTAGCCCCAGGCCCTTCTATGATGTCAGCAGCTGTGGAGGTGACTCATAGGGTGCATCCAGAATTGCATACTTGCACAGTAGGTACTGAATTTTGTCAGTAGCCTACTACTTCTGGGCAGGGATATCGTAAAGCACTTTGAAATAATGTGATGTTGTGAAAATGCTCTATCCAAATAAAATTGAATTGAATGCTAATCCCTTAATGCAGTACATACTGTATGTACTCATGAGATCACTATGCACAATACGATTGCCACCACACACATTACCTGACACGGGTGTTTATTAGTGACGTAGCTTGACCACTGCAAAAGTTAACTGTAAAAATCTATCAATGATAAAATACATGGCTAACTTAATTACTGGGTAATATTTACTACTTACATTTGTGTAGTGATGGCACTTCCTCCGCCACCTTGACAAAAATGTTCGAACAAGCAACTGTCTCCATCTCTGATTGCAGCTTCAGTGGCCTTGTTAGATAGTGTAGCGTCCCTCAGTTCGGAATTCCTGAAAATGTAGTATCTGTATACTGTTCATCTACAGAGCATACAGACATACTTCTCACTCTGCATACTGTATTTCCCATACTACAAGTATGCAGTTTGGGACTAACTCCTATCCTTCACTGGAATGTACCTGGATAGAAAAATTTTGACGAGTCATCGTCCATGGCTCATAACTTTACTGCCTGTTCCACTTCTTAAAACTCGAATGTATGAAATCTATGTTTTAATAAATGTACAATAGCAATCTTCATTTATATGAATGATAAGATGCAATGACGACTTGGTGTGGCGGTGAGGTCATTGCTGTTCTTGCAGAGGTCGCTGCGGATCGCTGATGCTTCTTTTCGAAGAACATGGTGTCATCGTTGCTCTTTGCAAACTAGTAGGGCAAATGCTCGGGTGGCTGAGTCCTGGCTGCCCTGGAGGGAGGGGCCACTGCCGCCTGCAGCCTGCTTGCGACGCACCCCTGCACTGCAAGCGTGAAAGGCTACATGCAGTTTTTATGCAGTGTCAATTATTAACTCTGCCAGTGGGCGCGGTGCAGTGGTGCGCGGGCGCCTTCCTTCGGGACATGGCTACAGTGCTTCCCATTTTTCTCGCTGCTCGTACTGTTACCAATAATTTAATATCCTTCCCGTATGAAAAGAGTCAGCTCTCCAGTGCTAGAGAAATGCCACCCGCCACCGTCCCATCCAGCGTCGGGGCTTGTCGATAGCAGCCCTGCCATGCTGGGTGAAGGCGCCGGTGTGGGACTGCGTCAGTGTCGGGTGACGGCCTTTCAGCCAATGGCGTTCTCAGGTACGTCGGCACCCGCCCCCTCCCCCCCATGTGAGCACTTAAAAATACCCGGGAGGCGGGGCGCGGCTGCATGTCACTGCCGCGTGCGCTGAGAGAGGACGTGACCCCACGGTGACAGTCAGTCCCAGCTGGCCCATTGCCCACAACCCAAAGTACACAACTCCACAGACAATAACTGGTTGGAGACCTGGTTAATTTTCAGTGAGAATATTCACTGAAAGCTTAATTGTTTGGAATACTCTTCCCGGTAGAGGTCTTGTTATTAGATTGAGCGCTTAGAAATATCCAGTCAGCCGGGCTTCTCTGGACGTGCCGTTCTCTGTAACATTTTCACCTGGCAGCCGGACATTCCCTCCAAGCACTGACATTTGGCCGTCTGGTGGAGCTCCGGCAAGGCCGCGGCGTGCTCACTGAGTCAGCCGCAGATGGCGGGGGCCGCTGGGCGGGGCCTGTTCCCGGGCTCCCACCAGAACGCAGTGCTCAGGTGACGGCCTTGGCTGTCACTCTTCTCCCTCCGCTAAAGGCCCTGGCTTAGGGCCGTGGGCTGGTTATGATTGCTGGCTGCGCTGCTTTTGATGGGCATTTTGGGGCAGTTTGTGGCTCAGAGAGTTAGGACACCTATTACCTGAAGGTTGAAGGTTCAAGTCCCATGGTCAGCAGAGTAATTTCACCATTGAGCCCTTGAGCGTGGCTCTTAATCCCCAGTTGCTCCATGGACTGGCTGACCCTGTCTGGATGCAGTTTGTTGCTTTGGATTAAAGAATACACTGAGTAACTGAAAATGTAAATGTGAGTATTCTCCTGACCTGAGGCTGTCGGGCCTGTGTGGGCTGTGTGTCATTGCCACGGCCCTCATCCACCGCTCCCATATCCCGCGATGCTGAAAGGGACACACAGGCCAGGCCGATATCTGGCAAAAGGGACCAGTTGGTGCGGCATGATGCCCAGATGGAGGGGTGGGGGGTTCTGGGGCTTGGCGTAGCAGCTCCTCTGATCCTCTGTTCTTTCAAGCGAGTCCCCCTGCCCTCCGAGTTCCAGTCGGTCCCGCATGTCGCTGCTGGCAGAGAGAAGCCCCGGCCTGACCCAGAAGGAGTGGGCAGCTGCCCCGCGGCCCCCGGCCCCGTCGTCAGAGGAAGGCGGCCTGCTGTGGGCTATGCCATGGGAACCCCGGGGAGGCCTGCAAATGGATGTAGCTGTTGACGTGGTTTCGTTTTGGATGTGTGTGAGGTCAGCTTATTAAGAGTCCGAGAACTACGTAAGTTACTGTTTTCAGTGTAAAGGAGTGTGTCCCCCCTAGGTTTTTAGGATACAGGAGCCCCCCCAATCTTTCCATACCCATCATGTCGTGTTAAGTACTCCTTTGATAATTATCACTTCATCTGTCCTTTGCTTCATTCATGGATATCTCCGATGGTATTTAATAGTTAGACATTTCTCCTTAAGGCCTGGGATAAGTGTGCTGCTTCCTCACCTTCTCAGGAAGGTGGTGCAGACTCCCCACGGTGGTGAGATGTGAGCTCAGAAGCACCGGCTTTCCTCGCAGCTCCTCTGCAGCAGTGCGGAGTGGGATGGCCTTGGACAGGCTGTTCTCATTGGTTATTCGGATCGTGTGCCGTCCTATGAGACGGCACGATGCCATCACACGGTGCACACTGGGATGACTTAGGTGTGTTCGCTGTCCTCTTAGAGAAAATAGCGATAGCTGTGCTAAGTGCTGCTTGAAGGGAGGCAGTACATCTTGCCTGTGCTTGTCAGATTGTGTTGGCGGAGAAAGGCTCTGAGGGCGCCCCCTGGTGGCGGATGCTACCACTCTCATACTGGGAATGCTGTGAATCAGTAGCTTCTCCCAGCTGCTATGAAGTCCCGCTGTTGATCCCTCACCACATCTGTGTCCACCTCCAGTGTTTGCCACTGAATTATATCCTTCTCAGTAACTCCATCTCAATGGAGGGGTTTCAGCCGGGAAATCCTTAAAGGAGACACGTAATCCGGGGTTTTGAAAGCAGGCAGACCTCCCACTGCCGTGGCGTGTTCACAGAAACCCTGCCTTTTAGTTATGCCTGCGGCATCGTCACTGGCTCTCGGAACCTTCTGGAGTGACATCTCCCAGAAGCCTTGCCAGAGCGACAGTGCGGTGACTAAGCAGCGTGTGAGTCATCTCTGATCCAGAGTTATGGACCCTGCTGGCTGTGTGTGTACGCGCGCGCATACGTGCATGTTTGTGCGCGTACCTCCAGGTTTTGAGGAAATATCTGCGTGATCCAACAAAAGTTTTTGCTGTAACCCTTTTCTGTTTAGTTGGGTTGAGGTTAAGAATGGTTAATTACATTACGGTGAGAGGATCAGAAGTGTTTGCAGTAGGGCAATAAGACCTCAAATCAGTATCACGATTAATTGAACATTTTACCTCGATTACAGTTAATGAACAATTATTTTGTTTTTTGTTTTTTTTTCTGCCCTCATATTACACTGACAATGTGTGTACTGTAAATATGCTCAACTATTAAAGCTGGGATATTCTGAGACTTTTTTTTTATGATTTTAAAATAATTACAGGAAATGCACACAGACAAACCATTTATGGTTAAATATTTCGAACAACTGAAATCAAAGCACAAATTGCTTGAAATGTAAATGGAAAAGGTCACATTCTAGTTCTACTGCAAAAAGGAAGTTCCCTAAAAAAGTTGAAAACAAATAGTTTACGTTTAACGTTTAATTACAGTTCATAGTGATCACGTCTGGGTGAAACTGATCACTATAAGCAACTGATCATTATAACCAATATTATTCTTTACGTTTCAGGCAGATTACCATCTAATTGACATTTGTATATTTATTACATGAATATAAGGTAATAAAATGGACAGTGTCAGTATTTATCGAATTTTATTGACTGAAAACACAGCATAGTTGTTTCAGATTACCTGTTGAACTGTGTATAGTTTAAATCCGCCATAATACAGTCCAGTAATGTACAAATTGCTGTAGTTGGTCAGTCGGTTCGGTGTTTCAGTTCGCCTACGTGTTGCTTCCATGTCGCAGACTGGATGGGGTGGAGTCACATGACGGCACACGCAGTAGTGTGTTTTTAAGGGGACAGTACGTGAACAAACACTGGGGAAAGTATTAATTGATTTTTTTAAATAGTGTTAAGAGTTAAAACAAAAAAAAATTAACCGACACGAGCAAGATTACGTTAGAGACAATGAGTCTCGGTTTCGATTAATTTTCGATCAGTTGCACAGCTCTAGTCTGCAGGTAGAAATGTGAATGTGTGTGGTTTGCAAAGCCTTTATGCCCTGTGTGTGTGTGTTTCACAGAGGGCATCCCGCAGGTCTTCTACTTTGGCCCGTGTGGAAAGTACAACGCCATGGTGCTGGAGCTGCTGGGGCCCAGTCTGGAGGACCTGTTTGACCTGTGTGACCGTACCTTCTCCCTCAAGACTGTGCTCATGATCGCCATCCAGCTGGTGGGTGGCACTGCGGTTCTGTCTCTCCAGTCAAGCTGGCATCCAGCTCCAGTGTGACCCAAGTATGTGTCTGTGTGTGTGTGTCCCAATGTATGACGGAGCAGATAACCCGGATGGAGTACGTGCACACCAAAAGCCTCATCTACAGAGACGTAAAGCCAGAGAACTTTCTGGTGGGACGACCAGGGAGTAAGAGGCAGCACACCATCCACATCATCGATTTTGGGCTGGCCAAAGAGTACATCGACCCCGAGACCAAAAAACACATCCCCTACCGGGAGCATAAGAGCCTGACGGGGACAGCGAGATACATGAGCATTAACACACACCTGGGGAAAGGTGAGCGGGGTCCACCGGCCCCTCGGGAGCCATTGGGGAGCTAAAGCTGGGTGTTTCCTGTCGACCTTGCATGAGGATTCCCTATTTGGATGCATCCATAATTATTTAATTGTGCTTTGCAAGCCGAGTGTTCACTCTGTTCCTGCTTCTTCTTCCCCCATTTCCCCTTCCTCTTACAGAACAAAGTAGAAGGGATGACCTGGAAGCTCTTGGTCACATGTTCATGTACTTCCTGCGAGGCAGCTTGCCTTGGCAAGGCCTCAAGGTAGGGAATTGCCCCGTGTTCTTGCGATCGGAGATGACCTGCCGCTGCCATGCCTGACATGTACCGAATATTTGGGAGATGGCTGGCTGACTTCAGAAAAGAAATCGGCTTTTAAGAGTTAAACCCGCCGGTTTAAATTCTCCCGTGGCCTCGCTATCCAGGTCTCAGAAATAGTGTCTGTGAGCGAATTGTGAACAGTGATTGAAAACATGGATGCTCACATACGCAGCCTTTGCCGCTCTTTGTTACTTAGCGGGGCCCGCTGGTGCTGTGCTCCACACAGTCTTAAGAGCGACACGGTGACAGTGTTTCCCACAAGGCATTGCTGGGCTCACGGCAAATGTGTCCCCGTGGGATTATGTAACACACGGAAGACGCAAGGTGTCTAAACGAAGCATGTTTGCCTTTTTCAGCATGAGTCTGAGATTATCAAGTGCAACTTGATGTTTTAAGGTAAAGAATGGCTGTAGTTAATGTCAATCTAGGTGCAGAACACTGTTAGAGGTTAGCGAGAACCATGTCGGTTAAACACTCACGCTGGGAAATACAGGCAGGTTGGCTCTGTGTGAGAATGTGATCCGCATGTTCAGAGGCAGCTCTGCCTCCTTTCAGGCTCCCTCCACCAGCAAAGGTTCATCTGCAACTTTAAAAGGTTCCGGCTGTGCAGGCGTCTGCCTTTAGTGACGGACTCCTCCTATTGACCGTTTATCAGTCGCAGTCGCCCTTGGTAGGCCCTACGCGGCCACTCCTGCATGTGCCTCTCGGCGACCTTATCGTCCATCTGTGTTGGCCTCGGCGTTTCCAGCACATCGCGCTCTGGCCGAGGCGCTTATCTCCCCTGATTAAGACGAGCTCTTCACACACATATCTGGTGGCAGGATCTCCTGCTCTCAGGTGCGTCGGTGTCTGAAGGCCCCGCGGCTGGAATTGCCGGACCCCCCTTATCTCCGCTTGGGTGTCTCTCTACTGCTGAAGGATGTCAGTTTTTTGTGCTGTTTGTATATTTATCACTTCGGGCTTATACATGCCAGTAGAGGGGGGGCTTTTCGTAGGGGGATGGCTGTTATCACTAGACTTGTCCTCACAGGGAGTCCTTCATCCCGTGTGTGTGTGCGCGCTGCTGACAGTTCTCCGAAATGTGACCTTCCTTCCCATTTCAGGCGGACACTCTGAAGGAGCGCTATCAGAAAATCGGGGACACCAAGCGAGCGACCCCCATCGAGGTGCTATGCGAAAGCTTCCCAGGTCAGCTGGCAAACCGTCTCCTTATCAGTCAGACGGACATCGCTAACCTGAAAAGCTTGAAGCTGGGTTCCTTTTTTGCACACTGCTCCCTGTCACCCCCACAGAGGAGATGGCCACCTACCTGCGCTATGTGAGGAGGCTGGATTTCTTCGAGAAGCCAGACTATGACTACCTGAGGAAGCTCTTCACTGACCTCTTCGACAGGAACGGCTATGTGTTTGACTACGAGTATGACTGGGTCGGCAAGCCACTCGTGAGTGTTCGAGAGGGGGAAGGGATGGAAAAACCCAGAGTGTGGAAAGAATATCGTCAGACTCGCTGGCCGAGCCGAAGGCGTGTGCTGCTCTGACCTCTTTCCTTTGCTTTGGACAGCCCACTCCGATCGGCCCCGTCCCCAGCGACGCGCCGCTGCCGTCCAGCAACAGAGACAAAGCACAACATCAGACCAAAAACCAGGTGAGCGAACACCCATCAGTGCCCACGGAAGTCTTGTCCTGACACCCCTTACAGCCGTCAGCTGCATTTTCTGAGAGGTCCAGGGTCGGTTTTAGACTACCTGTACATTCCATCCATCCATCCATCCGCCCGCCCGCCCACCCACCTGCTTGTCCTATTCAGGCTCGCCAGTGGCCGGATCCAATCCCGGAAGTTACGGGTGCCTGGCAGGGAACAACCCAGGATGGGACCCTAACTTATTGCAGGGGACACTCACACACACCATACGCCTATGGGCAAATTGGTAACTCCCATTCACCTTAGCAAATTTTTTGGACTGTGGGGGGGGGGGGGGACTGGAATACCTAGACGAAACCCCATGATGACACGGGAAGAACACGCAAACTCCACACGCACACCAGTGCTAATCTAACCTCCAAAGCTAAACATGAGCTTTGTTATGAATTCTGCCGGCTTGGTTGCGAAACATACATTTATATTCCGGGAGATTTACCCCCTGCATCCTGCGATCTTAAATCCTCGGAGCCGGCATGACCCTGTCGTCGGGGTCCGGGTTGATGATGGCGAATCGGGGCGAGCTGGAGGACGAGAGCGCAGTCTCTTCCCGCCGGCGGATGTTTTTCTCGACGTCTGTCGTCCGCCGTCTCGCCACGGGTCACGTGAGCCATCTGTGCCGCTGATGGGTTCCATTATGCAGCTTCTCTTCCCGTCACATCGTCCTCGTTCACGGCGGACGTGAAATCGAGCGTCACGCTGTAATCGGGGCGCGGCGTGTCCGGCTCACCTGATCGCAGCCCTGATGCCGGCCGGATGCTCCCCGCGTCTGCATACCGCCATCTGCTGCCCGGGCCCCCGTGTGGAGGATCAGCACTGCCTCCGTCTCTGGATTAAGCCCCTCCCTGGCATTCTGTCTGCATTCTATGTTCAGTGTTCACCATTCTAACCCCTCCCCCCGCCCCGTCAGCGATTAACATGCGTGCTTCTGCGTGAAATTGGTGTTTGGTATTTTTTGTTGTGTGTTTTTTTTTTTTTTTTTTTTTTTTAATTCACTCCTCACCTACCCCGTCGAACCACTTCTTACCCCACCACCCGCCACCCTTTCAAACCCCCACTCCACCCGGCCATCCATTGTGGCGCCAGTCGCCCGAATCCTCAGGAAGCGAGTCCCCGCCCACTCCAGTGACCAATAGGGAGCTGCTGGGGTCACATGTCACAGCTGATAGGCTGGGGGGCTCTGTGCAGGTACTGCTTGACTGTGGTGCCCCTCTTTCCACCTCCCTCTCCACCTCCCTTGCATGCCGCATTCACTGCTCGCTCTTACTGAGGCCGCAGCACTGACTGCCAAGGCCCAGGGACATTGCGCTGAGCTGCTCGTCAACAGTTCTTAGCTAAACCCCTTTTCCCCTCTGCGACATCCTGTCCCAAATGGATTCCAGTTGTGTCCCTGGTCTCTGTCTGGCTCTCCTGCCCATGAGGGGGTCGTGTTCTGAGGTGATGTAGGGCTGTGGTCTCCATTGATCGCTCTCAGCCACAGGCTGGGAGGAATAGCTTTGAGATTTTAGTTTTCTTCCCCCACTTTTATTTCCTCTCTGGCGTATTGCAATCTCACGTGGATATGGAGGTTGAATGGCAGGCTTGTGTGTCGTCTCAGAGAACTTTTCCTAAAAGCCTCTGGTGCCATCTAAGGTTCGCTCTGTGAATTACAACTCTTCAATTTGGTTTATGTCTGTGGGTGACGCAATGCAAAAATACGATTGGTGATTGGCTGGATGACCTTGGATATTCAGAGAGCAGGCAAATTGCAGGACGCATAGTTATCAAAATGTGAATAGTGCTTTGAGAACTATAGTCAATATCACATACTGTCTATAGGAATGCCCTTATTCATCCAAATCATAAACATTATGAATATCAAATATAGATTCCAGAATCATCCATTTATTCACTGCGGTTTGAGTCTTCCTCCTTCCCCCCATGGAGTCCCACACGTGTTTAACTCACCTCATCCTATGCACCTGGACAGGTAATGAGCTCCACCAATGGAGAGCTGAACACGGACGATCCCACTGCAGGACACTCCAACGCACCAATCACAGCACCGGCTGAGGTCGAGGTGGCCGATGACACAAAGTAGGGAGACTGTCTGTCTGTCCGTCCATTTGTGTGTGTTCTGTCTCACCATTTAGGACTTGGTCACTTTGAATAAAACTTGTTCTGTAGCTTTAAGTGGTGGTGCCCTTTAGCTCCTCCTCCACGTCTCAGCCTCTGCCGTCTTCCTCTGGCAGGTGTTGCTGCTTCTTCAAGAGGAGAAAGAGGAAAGCACTCCAGAGACACAAGTGAGGGGGCAGGACAGAGAGACTGAGAGATGGAGAGCTTCAGCTCACGTCACTTTTACGCTTGGGAGAGGACACGCAGGACACCCACCGACATCCCGTCTGCATATCCACCCGCCCGAGAAGGAACGTGGCAGGCCGCCCTCATGGCGTGGCAGGCCACGGATTCCGCTTTTCCTTTACAAAGAGACTAAATAGACTTAATGAAACGTACACATGATATTGTTACTGTTCGAAAAGCCCTCTTTGAAGCCGCTGATCTTCCCGAGATTCCAC
>JAODJX010000047.1:3609852-3628552 GCA_026776945.1 Isichthys henryi
CCACCCCCACCCCTGCCTGAATAAGCCGCTACACGCTCCCGTGGGAGTCGTCAAGTGGCACGCCTTCTGACCTGCGCCGTGGATCAGCCAGAGCGAACCACTTTCTCCCCGTAACCGCGATCTCCCACACCCTGCCCTCCTGGACACCTTTCAGGAATGTTTTTATTCACTCGGAACACAATGGCACCACATTCCGTTTCGTAACCCAGAGCCCCTGGCCGTGGACATAATGGGGGTAGCAGCCCTCTCTGTCTGGGCCATGTTTGCAAATGAGCGCCCATGACCCGGCCTTAAATTCACGCCGTCTCGATTGCCCACTTAGAGAGCACTTCTCGGAGATGTGGCTCCGCAGCGAGATGATGCCACAGTGGAGGTTCTCAGGCCCGATTACACCTGTGCCGGCGCTATCGGAAACACAAACGTGTACTTTCACCTGCCGTTTACTAACCTGGCAATGAGTAATTACTCTGAGTGGCTCTTATCGCTGCCGCTTTGGAAGGAGAGCTGGAAAATGGGGTTGAAAAGAAAAACCGTTTCCAAACATCTACTTTAAAAAAAAAAAAATGTAAGCAATAGGTGAGGGGGTAAACTGAGACATGGGCGGAGAGAAGGGGCCCCGTTTCCAGGGAGATGGCCAAGCGATCTCATGGAAGCAGGTGCATATCCTTTGCAACCAGCCCAAAAGGCAAACTGGCACCAAAGCGACAGAAGCCCCGATTCCCTGACAGGGCCGTCACAAAAGGCAGGGTGATGTTACAGGACACCCTGACTTAGCAGGCCTCATATGCCAGCTCTCATCGTTCTGGATTAAGTTCAGGCAGCTTGAAAGCCTCTTGCCTGCCTCTGTTTCAGAAATTCCAGCACCTGGAGGACCTGATATTTTGCTCCTCTCCTTGCATGTCAATCAGCAGATAAGAGGGGGATTTGCAGTTTAGTCCGGAGCTGGAATTCCGAGCGTGTCGGAAGTACTTCTACAAATATCTCTGCAGTTGGGAAAACTCTTATACAAAGGACACGATTGAATTTTAAGAGTCTGTATGTCTCCACATTATCATTCTGGCTATTTTTAGTTTGTTTCATGCAAAGATCTTTGGCGGAGATGTTGGTATCTGCTCTGGATTGGGAAGCAACATGCAGAACAGATTCCCAAAATTCCCTGCCCGTGTTCATCCACAAGCTGGTTTAATAATTGAGTTGGTTGTGCCGGTTTAATTCAGATTGAGAAACATTTTATTCAAAGATAGAATTCTGCCAAATATAATAGTTATATAGCGCTGATGACTATATACAATTCTGTGTGGACCAACTCCTGACCCTGAGAAAATGCCTGACGGTGATTTAGAGATTTTCGTTTGTTCATTTTTTCTACGTCCCAAGCTGCCTTGGATAAGGTCCAGACCCCCTCTGTTGGATACATGGTTGGAAGATGAACACATATTTTAGCTCGATGACTCATTCCACTGCGAGTGAGTTTACCATTGCTAAATATCTCTGCCAGCGGCGCGCGCAGCAAACCCCGACGTGACGCCCGACCTCGGCCCTGCTTCCAGGGGGCTTCCCTCGGCCCTTCCCAGCCCTGACAGGAAGCTCCTTCGCTGTCTGTGCAGCCCCTGGCCAGAGGCAGCCCTCCAGAGCTGAGAGAATAAGGAAGTAATTCTGTGTAATGAACCTCTTCCCCCAGGACAGTCAGGCCCTGTGCTGCCCAAGCGCGATGCCAGAGGTCTGAATTAGGGCAATGTGGCAACGTGGCGGCCAAAACAGCGCGGTTATAACAAGCAAAAACAACAACAATGCTACTAATAACATGATGCATAGTACTGTTAGGGTTATCGACCACTCATAGTATCACTAGGATATTTTATACTCTGAAATGTTTACGGGATTCAAAGTAAATATTTTGATTGATCCAAACTCAAGTATGTGTATGAAAACTGTCAGTTCAAAGGGGAAAAAAACACAGAGTTATAGCGAAACAAACAGCATTGCTACTTTCACGACATCGTTTAAGTTGCTCCAGTTCATTCGCACAGTGTGAGCGACTGAGGAGGGAAAGTGTGGCCAGACAGACAGAGGAGAGCAGGCACTGCTGCTGGCTGAGAGTCAGCCGTAAGACGGCAACTTAAAGGCACTTTTATTCCCAGGATAACCAGTGATTCTGCACCTGGTGTCATTCTAATTATATCACCAATTATTGAGATTTTGTAGGAGTGTATTATTACCATTGCCAAAATAAATTGACATTTTTATTAAATTAAAAATGTATGCAATGGTACCTTTAGTACAGTCTTGCTGTGCTTTTAAATGCAGTAAATTAAAAATGTCAATTAAAAAAAATAATCTGTGGCCTGTTTGAATATTTTATTTATTAATCAAATAATGTAGGATATGAAAAAGTTTACTTAGTGGCACGTGGCTTCTGAGAATTTATGTATCTATACTGCAAAATATTATTTTAAGACTGAAACTGAAAAAGTTAAACAGAGCTAGAGACTTAAATACAACTTTAAAAGGCCGTAATTGTAAGAAGACGACGGCTGTACAGCAGCACCTCGGATTTTTTTATGTATGAAATGTTATTCATCACAATAAGAAGTCTGTACTTTAGATTGAGGGCAACCCAAAAGCAGCCTGTCTGGAGGTCCACAGAGCAGAGGTCCTTTGGTCCAAACTGGAGTCACTGGTGGCGCTCGGAAGTAGCTCGTGCCGCCTCATATGTTCGCCGGCTCGCGCAATTTTGCGCAGTTTTATGAGGAAACGCAATACAGCTGTCCCGTGTTTTATTTGGGTTTCACCAGTTATAACGTACAATGACTGTCCATATACCCGAAACTGAGCAGATATCTTTGCAGAATTAAGAAAGTCACCAAAGTAACTTTTATTGGCGCTCTTTTTAAGATTCACATGCTCAGTCAATTCTTTTTGAACACCAGCAATTCGTTCAGAATAATACAAAGATTCGCTGCTTAAGGCTGTTTTTAATTCCAATCCATTCATCCATTTTAGGTGGTTTTAACTGCAATAATAATAATAATTAACAATAATATAATTTTCCCAAACGTGAGTAATGAAGTTCGCCGGTTCATTTAACTTGTTGCATCAGTAATAATAAACGCGCTTTTGTGCTGGTTTATGCAGTTAAATACCTTCCTATATAAATTATGTGTGTTGACAGTCAGGATAATTCGGTGTGTTCAGATATAACCTACCGTTAATAATAAGGCTACTTTTGAACATTTGCTAATATTTTACAGCAGTCATGGTTAAAACGCAGTTGTTTTTTCCATGCAGACCATCTCAAACAGCCGAATTTCTCTACGCACAATGCTCTACAAATCCATTAATTAAATTGACGATGATGTTAAATTAAATTGCACGGTGAAATTAATTGCAGCTATCGAGTGCAATGAAGTAATCCATACCAGGTTTTAAAGAACGACTCAGTTCAGTCAGTACTGATTTATGATGTTGTTGTGTGTTTATTATTAACAATAAAATGAATCACTGAAAATAATTCTTTAGGGTTGCGAGTAGCGAAATGTGGGATCTGAACAGCACGATGAAAAAAATATTCTCTAAAGGGTTTTCAGCGTGAGCTTAAATACACGCTTGATCAATTTCCAGGATTTCTTGATTCTAGACGAATGATTTTGTTCCTTTCGGCTTATTGAATTTAGTAGCTCACTACTGCTTGCTAAGCGTTTTATTAAACACAATTCTTTTCATTTATGTAATGTACCGCAACTTGGGGTTCATTCAATACTTGCCAATAAATGTGTGTTCGGTGCCCCACGCCTGTTACACTGTGTCATTCGCATTTCAGTATTTTCGGCTCATAATTGCAACTATCTGTTACAATGTAAAAATGTTCAGCGATTATTTAGAAAGTGAAACAAAGATAAATAAGATATTGTACCATACACGCGGCTTGTTACACAAGCAATCATTGAACGTAGGCCTATTTCACGCCGGCCTAAAGGGAAAGACGGCTTCGTGTTGATCACAAGGTTTTTGTACGCCTTTCTATTTTAAAATCTCGGGTGAGTTTTGGATGCACCTTTGCGGTAAATGGCGAGGCGCATTTCGGCGCAGATCATTTGCCTGGTTGGAAAGGAGCGCAGTTCCTCTGGCGGAGGGCAGCTTGGCTGTCAGAGGCGGCACCGCAAGACACCACAGGCCCCAGGATTCACATGACCGTTTCTCTACATATGGGCAAGATCGCCGTTTTAAAACCGGAATGACTTTCGCCAGGTCAGCTTCTCTTACACAGTGGACAATTCACTGAAGTTTACAAACACACGGGTCTAGTAACGAAACCACAAAATCCGCGACGTGTAAACCTACAAGTGTCAGCTCGTTTCCTGCTGGGTCTATGTAGGTTTGTTACTATCAGTAACAATTTCTGGAACATCAAAAAACTGATGACAGTGGAGTGTTTTATTTCAAGTTAAAAGAACGGACTTTCTGCAATATAAAATATGACGTAAAAAATCTTGTAAAAATATATGTTGACATTGACACTGCCCGCTAGTCCGTCTTATAAAGTTGTTGATTATAGTCCTTCTTATATATTTAATTTATTGCACTTTATTTTTTATCCTGTTTACTAACTATTTACTCAGAACTGTTGTTCTGCTAACTAATAATATAATGGTTTATACTACTTGGAACTACATCTAATATTTCCTGCTAATAAAGGTATTTTTACTTGTATGAATACAGTGTCACGGCTGCCCTATTAGGGCACTTTAATGCTTCATCCGTTTTTCTCAAAGTGTAAAACTACTTTTTTTCTTCTTTGATTTAGTCTGTTTTTTTTTTACTATGTGCAGGTGTCTCTCTTCCTAGCTGATAAACATTCATTTTGTGTTTTTTTTTTCTTTCCTTTTTTCTTTTTTTTTTTGCTCGTTTTGTCTGTAACTGAATTTTGTGGCTAAACACAAAGAAAATGTTTGTTTCCTTGGACTAATTTGATTCAAGCCAACGTCCTTTTGCAACTGCCGCCTGTCTGTAATGTAAATAAACGGAAACCGCGGCGTTTGAGTCGCGCCGCCGTGAAGAAGCCGTCCTCCCTAAATTGCACAGGTGTCGCATTACCTATGTGAAAACACTGAGGGTAACTTATGCTCAAGTTAAGTTATACCTCCACTTTAAAATCACCACAGCTTCTCTCCGGCTCCTCTCTTCCCTGACAGACCGATAATACACATCTTCTCTCGCATGTATCCCCTTTCTTGTAAACTACGCCATCAAGTGCAACACTAATACATTACCACCGCTACCACCCCAACCCCCCATACACACACACACACGCGCACATACACACACACACCTCTATGCCTCATCTATTCCTTCGCTAGACGACCGTAAGATCTCCTGGGATCCCACCGCCCAGGCCGTCTGCATGGACGTGCACAAGGCGAATCGCGAAGGAGAAACGCCGATGCCGCATAAAACGCAGAGAAACGCGAAATGTTGCAAAATCCACGAGACTGAAGAAGCAGCACTAATTTTAAGCAACGGCCACGAAGAGCATTGTACTGCGACGAGCCATCCAGCGATATACTGTTAAGCAGACGGCAGTCTCGCCATACACTATGCAAGCTGTATGTTATTCTTGTAAGATCTCATTTCCCCCCCGTTGTACCTTCAGACTGGGGCTCGATTCGGATTAAGCGGCAGAATTCGCATCGGACGGTCCGGTTTGATCTCCGCTCGGGCTGTTTGTCGCCTACAACAACAAGGGATTATTTCCATACCAAGAAGAATGGATGAAATATAGAGGAGGGAAGAAAAAAAACGGCAAGGACCAGATGACCAAGCGTTGAACTGCGGTGCTGCAAGAGCCTGTTAGCCACAACTTTTTGGGGGAGGGTTTGTCAGTTTCATTTGACAATGGTATGTTGACAAATCAGCTCGATCATTATTCGTATAGTTATGACACCGGGCATAGCGGAAGAACGATCCGACTTGTGTTCACTGTTAAAAATAATTAACTGGGTTTGCGGTTTATTAGTCTGTGTATTGCACCGCTTTGCCCTGTTTCTCGGGAGATGACTTGTTTTTGACTCGCAGCCAAACCTATAGTGTAGCTTATGTATGTGGAGATGTTTGGACGTTATAATAATTCATACGCGCTCGTATCAGTGTTTTAATATGTACTTTCCTTTATGTATACGTATAGCCTAATGCATTTCTCACTAGACGGGAGCTGGTCACGGGACCTTAAAGGCCAAGTTGAAGTTCAAGCCCGACAAACGCAGTCCTAAAGCGCAGAGTTACGGCAGAAAATGGCCGCAGCCCGAGCTGCAGGCGCGCCGGCTTGAATTTGAGCGATAGACCGAAAGAGGCGCTCCTTCTTAAGGGCTGGTCATAGGCAGAGAGCCGATGGTACAGCTATGCTCCTTCCATAATCGCAGGTTTTTTTTTTGACGTGTCTGGGGCTGTGTTTGTTTCTCGTTTTCACGCACAGGGCACGGTTAGCACCTCCATAAAACGTTACCACGGTATTGGAAAAGCTTAGAAATAAGGACAGTAATTTTTCGCTGCATATCGAGAAAAGGTCACTTCAAATATTGATGGCTAGGGAAATCTTCCCCGGATAATGTTGAGGTTATTGTAACCGATACAACTCTGACAATGAAAACACTCGTGCAACATAAGAAAAACCGCATTTTAAAATTCTGCATGTTTTACGATATATATGGATAGGTTTTGTATGAATTTATTTAACTTAATTGTACATCTCCGAAAGAGCCAACAGAAGGCCAGAACAGCCAAACTAAGGCAGTACTTGGGTAAATAAAATTATTAGAGTACATTTTGGACAGTAGCAATAAGATGAATAAAAAATAAACGATCAGTCCACCTTTCCACCTGATCAATTCCTCGTAAATTCCTGAATATCATTTTTTCTCTTAATCTTAGTCTGTGGCAATTTCTATTTAACATCGGTGGCAGTTAAATGGTCCATGTTATATTTAATTAAAAATCATTTCAGAAGTGAAGATCGTGAAATGTATTTGTGAAACATATGAAATATATCTATGTGGATACTAATATGTAAATTCACAAACTGGACGTTTCAGTGTTGAACTTACCGCTGAAATATACTTAGATGACTTTCAGCGTAATTTGTCGTGGCATCCATGTCTAGTTTTGGATATTTATTTAAAATTACTCTGCGAAATACTTCTTTGACTATTAACCTCGTCTGTCCCCCGTTCCTATCTTTAACACAGTATAAACAGTTTCTTTTATTAAGTGGACGTGAAAAGACTGCAGTCGGAAACTTGATTGACACGTGGTCTAAATCTACGTTAAAAATCCCCATTTAGCTTATCCGTCATAAGTTCTGAAATGAATATTCAACTTCTGAAGCTTTACTTTGAAATAAGTAGTTCAGCCAATGAATGATACTTGGTAGACTGTAAAACGTTCCATTACAGTATAAATGTCTCTACATACTTGATGCATTTAAATTTAGAAGAGAATGCAGAAATACACCGTGTACTTACATTTTTCCTTGTATAAAACGACAACAGCTGCGGTGGGTTTTCCTCCCTAGTAACGAAAGGAATATTCGCAAATTACTGACCCTGCCATTATATTTAAAAATATCGAATGTTGATGCAGTTTGTATTTAGAAATATGTGTAAGAACAGAGCTTGTAATATATTTGTTGGGTCGTTTATAGAGTTGCAGACCAAACTTCCACATATTTCTGTGTATTTAGAGAATAACAGGCTACATTTATTTTAGTTCAACCTTATATGTGCGATGCAGTCGCTTAATGAATTTCATCAATAGTTTATTATATTAAGTTTAGTAATATTTAATGGATGATTGATGGACGGATCCGCAAGTGAAGCTTAATTCCCGGATTTGCGTTTTCTGTCCTGAGTACAGTATAGGCTGTAGTAACACGTCACCGACTTGTGCGGTCAAACGAGGCTTCGCAGCTCCGCAAACTTTTACTTCGTGCATCGCCAACTGCGCCTGTTTAACGAAGCGTTCTGACCGGAATAAAGCTCGTGTCGATATACGCATGTGAGCAGTCGGCACAAGTGCATAGGAAGCAGTTTTCCATCCTGATTTTGGAAATAGGGGGAAAGCAACAGCGCGTGGGCGCGTATTAGAGGAAAAAAAAACTGCGTTTAAAAATATATATCCATATATTTATATTGCACCTGATCTATACAGGGCGAGGCATATCGACGAAGTGAATTGTACTCCGATCGTAGACCAGACCTTGCTGGACGCTGGAATTCGGACATACTGCATCTTTAAGTCATTTTTTTCTGGGATGGGCTATTTTCATAACGTCATTTAATTCCTCCCTCTTTTTCATTTTCCCATTCTTTGATTCTTTCTCTTTCCCATTTCCTAAATGGACCAGATTTTCTAACTACCCACCTATCCGAAGTTTCCTTATTTGTTTTTCTTGAAACTATTTTCCACCCCGTATTCGTTTTTTCTTCAAGTTTCTACGGACAAAAAAAAACAACCTCTCAAGTGAAATGTGGGGATGATGATGGTGATCATCAGATGTGGACATGATTCAGTAACTTTATTAATCTTCTAGAAGTCGCCAAGTCGGTCCCATTGCAACATGATGTATTCGCCGCTGTGTCTTACTCAGGTAAAACTTTCGTTTTTCTTTTTTGTTTATTTGGCGTCATCTGCAGCCTGCAGGACTTGAGCGCCTCTCGTTTGAACTGTGGGCTCTGAAAAGCGCGGGACAGGCGGTGACAGTACAGAAGCGGCCGGCGATCATCGCGCTGCCACCCCGCAAAGCGCCTTTTCGCCATCGCCGGACAGGCGTGGACAAGTTTAACCGTATTGAGATAACAGCATTCGGTGAATCTGAGTGCACAGTCACAGGCTACTCTTGACGCTGCGGCAGTTTAAATATGATTCAGTGGAAATCGGAATCTGGAGCTGGAATGGAGCAGATTGATCACCATCTCCAGTTATTTAAATACTTGTTTTTAGTTCAGAGATAATTATCGCGAGTTCTTCTCTATTTGCTTCTCACGCACAGTTCTGGAGAAAGTTACGATCGCGTTGCATTCGGCAATAATAAACCTGGCAACATTTAGAGAATTAGGGACATTATTAAAGTCCCTTGATTTTATGTCTATCACACCGCAAAAAGGGTATAAACAGGGTGGCCGTGGCAGAGTGGTCTTCCTGCTGCATGTAAGATGCCGTCGGGCGGCGTGGTGCGCGCACTGACTGTCGGGTCGCTCCCCGAAAATGCTGCTCACCGGACTTTCTGTTGGACGCATCGGGAGGGTCCGAAACTAAAGTGTTTACATATTATATCAGTACCAGACTGTAGTTCTCTTTGTGCGGCATTTTTATTAACAGCATTTCGCAGTAATGGTCTAAGTGTGATACCAAACAGAGGTGAGTTTCAGCTGGAAGTTAAAAGTTTCTTGAGGCGTCTTCGTGTTGTATCCGTGGGTCATCTTTTAGGAATTTAATAAAACGTGGAAATTTCTATAATCCAGGTTTTGTTGCCTAACCTGGTTCACAGTATACGTTTCCACCATGACCATCTAGGCCGCCTGTTTTGAGAGGATTTGAAAGTAGCGCATAGCTTTCTCAGAGCATGTTGCTGCCTTCCAGCTTTGAGTTCTCAGCGTAACTCATATCCCAGCAGCTAAAGGACGTTCTGTTAATTTCTTGCATGCATCAAGTGTCACAAAGCTAGTCGGAACAGGCCTTTACTGTAACTAATACGGGAAAAACTCTGATCTCATTTAATTATGTCCAGTCCCTTTGATATTTTCTGTCACTATTAGTAAGCATTTTCAGTTATGTTGGTTTGAAAGGTATTTGCATATATATATTTCATCAATGACCTGGACCTTAACACGGTACTGCACATATATTTTAGTTAAGATGGATTGTGTATAACTATCGTTGGATTTTTGTACATTTATATCCATACAAAAAAGAAATTGTTTATTAAAGTTGTTTTGGTTGTACATGATAGAAGTTTGAAATTCTTTGTAGGACTTTTTGGTGCCGGGTCCCCCCCAGTGTGTGTGTGTGTGCGCGCGCTCGCGCGTGGTTGAGCTCGTCCCGTTCCGCGTGCTGCTTTTCCCGCAAGTCCGACTTGAGGCATTTATAATATTTTAAAATATTGACCCGTTACACAATGATGAAGCAAACAGTGACAGACAGTCATACTGAATCATATTTTCAGTACTTGCAATATTGGTCTTTTTTTAATAATCTAAGCCGCTGCTTGTCCGGGCTGGTCAAAGCAGTTTCATGCTGTGCTATACCTAATGGATTTCGGTTTCCATTCAAAAGGAACACGATTGGGCAATCTGGATATATCCAGCATTCTTGAAGACACATAAAACATTTTTAATTACTGTGTCCTCTTGTTTATTGTACCAGTTATATATGAAAACCATGTCTGATTTACTGGTAGATTTCACTTTTACTGCCGTTGTTCAATCCGTATTGAAGGAAAGTTCCTACAAAAACAAAAACAACTATTCCTGTGAATCAATGTAGATTAATAGCTGCAACAGCAATAATTTCTTTTTATATATTTTAAAGATGAGGAAAAAATTATTTAGAAAATCAGGTCGGTGTTTTATAACTGGAAATCTCTCTGTTGTGTTGAAGGGAATTAAGATCCATATTTAATATATCTACTAAACTCAAAGTCATTTTAAAAGTACTTTTTCATTATATTATTGTTGTATTATATTGCAGGTTCGTCCTGCCAAATATTTGAGTATTTAATTGCATTAAAAATATAGTTTATCAATGTGGTTATTTTCCCACAAACATCATGTCGGTGAGTTGAACGCACTTCAGGAGCCGAAAACGGGCATAGTCAGAGAGCCCCCTTAGGGCCCCCTCCTGCGGCCGAGTGGCCGGCCCCTGTGCTGGACGTCTCCCGGTCGGTTCCAGGTACCAGCTGTCCTCTGTTTGCGTTTGCTCTCGCAGCACCGCGCTGCAACCCGCGAGGTGACCTCAACCGTCTCTGCGTGCAGCTGGCCCCTTTTTCGTTGGCTCTCTAGCTACCAGTGTTTACACTTTCAGACACCCCGCGCTGTCATTTTATAAATATCTCCCTATAAATACAATTTTCAGGCTAGTGTTCGAAAAAGGAAAGTTTTAGGTGTTTTTTTCTCCTCCTGGATGGCATGGCTGATTGTGCAGCATATGTGAATATTTTCTGTAGTGTTTTAAGAATCAGTATAAAATTCCTGTTAATAATATAATAATTACTGTAATAATAGTGGCATTATTAGGGGATGAAATTGGGGTCCTGGTTGAGTCCAGCCCCGTTTTCCAGCTAAAATTTCAGGACATGCTGCTGCGGTTTTTCGTTAGAGGGGCCTAGCGCTGCTGCTCTCCTCTCTACCGCTCCGTTTTAAGTCTCCAAGCTGGGCACGATGGAGGCATTTGGGGTGGGGGGTCGGGGTGACGATGGTTGTGGGTGTTGGGTCGGGCAGAATCTGGAGAGGGGCCTGCGTGGTGGAGAGAGGAGGCAGCCGGCCCCCTCCCGCTCTCTCTGTCCCTCTCGTCCTCTGTCTCCTATGAGTTACATGAGGGTCCCTGCCAAACCGTACCCTAGCCCCTCTTCTCCTCATTCTGCTCTGGGCCGCCGCCGTGGGGGGAGGGAGCCAGACCCAGCCCGGAGTCGTGGCGGGAACCCAGAGCCGTCGCCCAGCCGTGTGAGATGGAATCATGGAGCCACACCCCCACCTATGCTGTTCTAAGCTGATCTTGTATAATGTTTAATATGTGGGTGTTTGTTTTATTCCTAGCATTAAGTTCAGACTTAATTGATGACCCCTCCAGCAGGTTTTGGGGTCGCGCTGGGTGTGTTTGGAGGGTTGAAGCTTAGCAGATCACAGGCATATAGATTCCCTCCTTGGGGGGTGGTCTTTGATTTGAGGCTGTGGCAGGCGCCCCCAGGGGTATCCTGGTGCGGGAGCCCCGGCTCAATTCAGTGTCCTCGCATCCCCGGAACATCCCGGTGATTCGCTAGTCGCGGGTGCCGGGTTTCATGTTCCTCCCTGCTGATGTGCTGTAATGTATGTTTGTAACCCTAGACCTGCCTCCACAATCACTCGCTTTACCCCATAGCCACATGCCTCCGTGCTACGGTGGGGGGGGGGGGATTTCGTGCGGACAACGCTCCAGCATCCCCCTGCGCAGCCTGTTGTATTTGATCACTAATCTCATTGGTAGATAAACCTGTTTGAATTTAACTGTTCAGGTTCTCCTCCTACACCATGTCAGGGGACAGTGTTGGGGTGTGATTTCCCTCTTTTTCTGCTTGCATTCCAATATTGTCTGTTTGGGTATTTTTTTTTGGGGGGGGAGATAGACTCGGCCCACATTCCCCCCCCCCAAAATCCTGAGTGGCAGAAGCCGTGGTGCAGCCTTCCTTTCCGGTCAACCCATCAGTGTCTTTTAATATCTCCTCCCCGGTGCATGATAGAATATTCATTAAGGATCTCATTTATTCACTTTTCTTTTTCACTTTCTTGCCCGGCCTCGGAGAAGTTCTGGCATCTGAAAAGTTTCAGTCGTGGTTTATTGCTGTATGCATATATATATATTTATTTATTTATTTATTTTTCCTCCTTGTGAGAAGCTGAAAGTGGGGCAGTGAGCTTAAGTAGAGCAGGGGCTTTAGTGTTTTCATCTCACTCCCCGTTGTAGGTCTGCCCTTGGTGTTCCCGGGGGAGGGCGAGTTAGCTAGCGAAGGGGGTGGGCGCCAGTCGGGGGGAGGGAGGGGAGCCCGACTGTGCTCGGTCGCAGATATAAAACCTGGCAGCCTGGCAACCCCGTCTCTTCACGAACGCCGACGTCCAGCTGCGCAGATGTTCGGTGACGGCTGGCTCTGCTTCGTGCCACACCTGCGCTCCCTGGGAGGAGCTATGGTGAGATACCTCTGCCTGCTTTCCTAGAGGCGTCTTCGCCCACAGCTCCGGGCCTCCTGGGCCCTGATTGCGAGTGGGGATAACTGGCGTAGCTGTGGAGGAAGGGATTATCCAGCAGAACCTCCTAAGGAACCTTAAAAGGGGTTTTTTGGGGGGAAAAAGACGCTTGATATCTGGTGTCCTGTAGTGAATTATGTTAAACTATGAGTTGGAAGGCTAGCCTAGCGTACAAGAGAGAGGTGGAGGAGACAGTCGCTGTGGAGAAGGGGTGTGTATCAAAGCTCGGGGTGTCGGGTGGGCTGTGAGTTGCAGCAGCACGAGCGGCCAGGAGCATGTGGCTCTCGGCTGGGTCGGTGGTCAAAGACGCCGTTACGTCAGCACGCAGCTCTCCGGGAATCCGCGGGTGTTTGTTTTCTCGTCGTAGCGTAGAGACCGCTTCACATCCTGGGATGGCTGGAGCGTCGTCCCAAGTCGCCCTCTGCGCAAGATCTCTTTGGACAGGCACGGATCGGGGTAACGCGAGTAGCGACAGAAACGCGGTCATCCGGAGGAGATGGGGTCACACAAACGCCATGGCTCTCTGCAGCACACAGACGCTGCCCACCCCCCTGGTCCCGGGTGACATTCTTGCTCCCGTAGGTGGTTGTAAAGTCGGAGAGGGAAATGAATCGCCGGTTTTGTGGCGAAACGACGTCGGTGCCTGTTCCGGTATTGGGGGGGAAACACAGAAATGTTGATGTTCTCTGCGCCGGCCCACTCACGCTGCAGTGCCCCGGAAGAGCGGAAAATTCCCTGGAGGTCCAGCTTAAAGCGGGAATGCCGTGCTTCAGAGCTAGAGATTAATCTGTCCTGGAGGTTTGGATCAGAGCGCTATGATGATTCCCTCGGCCGGACCGCTTCCTGTGTATCGAAACAAAACACGCCCACACGCATCCGTACACGCATCCGTACACGCATCCGTACACGCATGTTCATATGTGTCATGTTAATGTGGGATGTCATGTGTATTACTCTTGATACTGGCTAAACCGGCGTCGACCCAAACAGCCGCGGACGTGACCCACTGACCATCCGTCTGGGTTTAGAGCCAGAACTAACACCGCCTGACTCAGCCTGGAAATCCAGCCCCACTCATGCTTTTTTGAGGGCCGCAGCTGAGGCCCGTGCAGGGTGTAATCGGCCCTTGGAATTGGTTTGGCATTGTGGGATGGTCCTGTCTTCTTTTCGTCACTCGCTCGAGGAGATGTGGGGCAGCCTGCCGGAATCCGACGCGTGAGGACCTGCGGCCGTTGTCTGCGTTGCACCGGGGAGCCATTTGGGAGATGCGCCGGTTGTGTGTGCCGCTCCAGTGCCTCCCCCGCTAGTGCTGGGCTGCCAGTGGTGTGTGTTGTGATCAGTCAGCCTTGGCTCATGAAACAGACTCTACCCGGGCTGGGATAAATGACAAGCTCGCAGATAAAATGATTTTCAACAGACACCAAAACTGAGGGAAACTTTATGAAGTGCCAGAAAGTAATAACAGATGCAAAAATGTTTCCTGTTTAATATTAAAACTGGGCGTCAGGTTTTAAGGAAGGTATTTGCGTACAGTTAGCATGCCGTAATCTGGTTTAAACGTGTGGTGATGGGATTAGTTACTTGCCCCATGTACGTAGCTGCTTCTGGAAGACTCGGTGCCCCTGGCTAGTGCTGCCAGCCCCCCCCCCCCCCCGCCCCCTTCACCATCACCTGGAGCGCTGGCTTCCACCTCCCCTCCGTTCAGCCTCATCAAATGGGAGGCGACTTGTTATTCTTTAACTGTGACTGTGAGTAACTGGGAGCCGCTCTGATGTATATCAAACAATTTATGGCTGTCATCGCTGAAGAAGGCTGACAGGAATGATTTCCATATGGACGCGCCAAGTAGCAGGATTCCCCCCTCTCCGGCGAATCACTGTTGTCGCTTTAGCTGGGGATCGGCGGCCGTTGGAACTTGTCACAGGTTTGGAAACTAGTTAAGCTCTCAGAATTCAGTTAACCCATGCTGCTGACTCATCTAGGCCATTGCAAGAGTTTGGTTATCCCTGTGGCTGAATTGTAGGGTGTTTTTTGTCATGGTGTTTGGCTTCCCGGTCAGGGTGCTGTGAGGGACTCCCAGGACTTCAGAAAGGATGGGGCCTCAAGCAGTGGGGCATTGCAGCTGATGTCTGTTACCATGGGGTTAAATTTCACCCTGCAGATTGCTCAGTGTGTCTGTTAGCCTCGCCACACTCTGCACCCACACATGCCTGCATGGGCCGCGTGCAATGCAAAGCATGTATGAATCTATGCAGTTGAGGCTCAAACACAGGGACGGACGAGGGATGCATTGCATTTTGGTTTCAACGCAACAAAGTTAAACTCAAACTGCTGTCCTGGGGAAGGGTGGGGTGCGTCGCGTCACCACGCTTTTGCTCTGCTCCTGCTAGTCAGAGCTTTGAAAACGTAGTGCGTCGTGTTTAAGGTTGTCTATTTTTCCGTCCCCCATAGCAGCATTTATTAGATGACTTCATAAAAAAGTGTGAAAGGGCAGAAATGCCATGTCAAACTTGCCTCAGACCTTCCTGTTCACAGTTTAGCTCCAGTTAGCTCTGTTGTTGCCAAGAGTGTGTTTTTTAAAACGAGTCACACGGTCGGCTGTGATGCTGCACGGTCAGCCGTGATGTCACATGGTCGGCCGTGATGTCACATGGTCAGCCGTGATGTCACATGGTTAGCCGTGATGTCACATGGTTGGCCGTGATGTCACATGGTCGGCCGTGATGTCACATGGTCGGCCGTGATGTCACATGGTTGGCCGTGATGTCACATGGTCGGCCGTGATGTCACAACCATCATCAGTATCCTGGACGAAGAGGCTGAAGCTTTGCAGAAGCACCAGAGGTTCTCTGGTCCTCTGGTTTCTAGGCTGATGTCTCAGCATCCACTCTGCAGCCTGACGGTGTGAGTGTCTAAGTGCTAACCCAGTGGCTACCTGATGTGAATAAGTGTTTTATTAGTGCTCTCTAACCCAGTGTTTCCCAATCCGGTCCTCGGGGACCTACAGACGGTCCACGTTTTTGCTCCCTCCAAGCACCCTGCCAGACAGCCGACATTTGTTCAAGAGCATGGACTGTCTGCGGGTCCCCAAGGACCGGATTGGGAAACGCTGCTCTAATCCGTCCCAGAAAGTCAGTTGTTCATTGTAGCCGCCATTGCTCATGTCACATCCGGGCAAATAGTGCATTTCGCCAAGCTGCCACTAAACCTGCGGAGCCTCCCCGCTAATTCTTCACACCCTGCTGGGAGTGTGTTATTACTTACCTCTCGTAAGAGCTTGTATATTAAAAACTACTTTCGTTCCATTCTTCCATGTTAATTGTATTGTTTAAAGTTAGTGCTCTGCAAAGGCAGGGCTGTTAGATATCAGCAGTAAATCTTGAAAGGCTCACGGCCTTGATAGTACTTTTTGATTTTTTAAGTTTGTTTTCTGCTGCCTGCTCGCATAAATGACAGGTAATACTGAGTAATCATCATGACTGTTGCCACAGAAACATAAAGCCCAGTGCTGAGTGTAATTGGTCCTTAGCTAGTCTTTGTGCCCCTATTTGACGTGTATTCATGTCTGATAGTCCTGTGGTCAAAGGCATCAGTAATGCAGTGGTGGAGTCATGGGTGCTGACTCAAGTACCCACAGGGGCCCTGTTGTAGTACTCATTGTATTACATTGTAGCACTGTAGTACTCTGTAGTATGGTATGACTTTGTAGCACTGTAGTACTCTGTAGTACTGTATCACTTTGTAGCACTGTAGTATTCTGTAGTGCTGTATCACTTTGTAGCACTGTAGTACTCTGTAGTACTGTGGTACTCCATAGCACTGTAGTTACTGTGTAGTAGGGGTGTAACAGTACTCAGAAATCACGGTTCGGTACGTACCTTGGTTTTGAAGTAATGGATCGGAATGTTTTCACTTTCTTTATTAAACAGTGGTTTACGGAACAAAGTATGACTGTCTTTCTTGAATAAGTCTCTGTCAATACTGCTAAAAAGTAAAATCACTTAAAAGTAAATAGAAATAAATATTCTCTCATGTAAATAAAAATAAAATAAATATCCACTAAGGCAGATATTGAAAAGATTAACTGTATCATCCAATACTGGTTTTCTGTGTTCACCATACTTATGCGCACATGTGCATTGGTGCGACTTCATCCACCCTTTCCAAATGTTGCTCGGGGGAAACACACAAATCTGCAAAAGGTTTGGCATTTGCTGCATTCATTTGGTACATATGTGTACTGAACCAAAGGCTCATACCGGAATTTTTGGTATGAATACATGTATTGTTACACTCCTACTGTGCAGTGTTGTAATACTCTGTAGTGCTGTAATTACACTGTAGCACTGTAGTACTCTGTAGTGCTGTAGTGCTATACTCTGTATACTGTAATGCTGTACTCGCTAGTACTCTGTAGTGTTGTGAGACTTTGTAGCTCTGTAGTACTCTAAAACACTATAATATTCCATAAAATTGAGGTACTCTAGTGCTGAGTAGCAAGGCAACACTGTAGTACTCTGTAGCGATATAGTATTCTGTAATGCTGTAGTAGTTTGCAGCATTGTAATACTCTGTAGTGCTATAGTACTCTACTACTCTGTAGCACTGCGGTGCTCTAGTGTTGTAGTTCTCTACAGTTGTATAGTACTATGTACTGCTGCAGTACTATAGTACTCTAGTGCTGTAGTTTTCTGTAGTGCTGTAGTACTGTACTATTTTGTAGCTCTGTAATGCTCTATAGTGAGTATTCTGTAATGCTGTAGTACTCTAGTGCTGTAGTTTTCTGCAGTGCTGTAGTACTGTGTGACACTGTAGTTCTTGGCAGTGCTGTAGTACTGTGTGACACTGTAGTTCTTGGCAGTGCTGTAGTACTGTGTGACACTGTAGTTCTTGGCAGTGCTGTAGTACTGTGTGCTGCTGTAGTACTCTGTAGTGCAGCTGTCATCAGTACTTTTTTGTGATGTCTGTTGTGTTACCTTCATATTAATCTTGGGTGTTACCCTTTGTGTATACAGGTAAATTTTATCTTAGGGAAATGTAAGTATCCAGTGGGACCACATGGGATATTTAAAAAAACTTCTATAAGTTTAAAAATATCAAACCAGAAAACATAGAACTTTATTTACATGGACAAAAATCCTACAGGGACAAGTAAGAAAGTCAGGACTGGTCTCAAACCTCAGTGAGGTTTTTTAAAATTAGGATTCGCCTTTAAATAATTGAAAGCTTGAATTCCATATCTTTTTCAGCCATGAATTATTCAATGACTATGAAAGTAGATTTAATTTAATTTGGCCGTTTTAGAACCATTCCCTCGATGAAGCATGCAGGCTGGGAAGCAGTATCCCCCCCCACGTATTCCCCAGGATTGGAGGCCCGTCACTGGGGAATGCGAGGCTCGAATTGGGCTGCCCCCACACCCCACTCCGGCTTACCCGGGCGGTTGGCTGGTGGGGCGAGCACTGCCTGCCGGCCGCTTGGAGAGCCAAGGCCAGGCTGCGGTCTCTGAGCCCCCAGATGCTCGTTCCATCTCATGTTGCTCTAATTAAGATAAAGTCAAATCGACTCTTTTAATTATAAATGAATTGATAATTAGTTCATCCCTTTCCAAGGTTTTTTTTTATCCCCGTGCCCCGGCGGCGCGCCGCCGGCGGCGGCGGGGGGGTGGGGGGGGGGGGGGGGGGGGGGGTGGGGGGTGGTGTTGTGGCTGGTGGGTG
>JAODJX010000047.1:3629472-3639653 GCA_026776945.1 Isichthys henryi
GGGGACACCCTGGACGGGATGCCGGTCCATATCAGGGCACGAGGCAGGGGACACCCTGGACGGGATGCCGGTCCATATCAGGGCACGAGGCAGGGGACACCCTGGACGGGATGCCGGTCCATATCAGGGCACGAGGCAGGGGACACCCTGGACGGGATGCCGGTCCATATCAGGGCACGAGGCAGGGGACACCCTGGACGGGATGCCGGTCCATATCAGGGCACGAGGCAGGGGACACCCTGGACGGGATGCCGGTCCATATCAGGGCACGAGGCAGGGGACACCCTGGACGGGATGCCGGTCCATAGCAGAGCTCACACTGACATAAAGTATCATACACTTTTGTGACACTTTTTAATAGATGACAAATTCACCGAAATAGTTTGGTCATAATATATTTTTGTCCAAAAAGTTTGGGTTGGTTTGTGGTGAGTGTGATTGAGAAATGAGGTCACAGGGCATCTGGAGGGGGGGGTTTGTGGTTCTTGACTTTTTACACTCCTCTGAGCTTCGGTTCAGTGGGGGGGCTGGTTTCACCTGGTTTCATTCCTGCACGTTCCGTGTGGTTCCGCGCATCTGTCCGCCATCCGCCATTCTTTTGTTCCGCAGACCTACGGTCTCGTGGGGGAGTCTCTGTTTCTCCGCAAGAGTAGAACCCAGGGGGCTGAACTTTACCACCTCCTCGTGTTACTGCGGTTCACGACGTGCTTGGGCTGAGGCCCGGCAGTAGTGAGAGAGAGCGAGAGGCTTTACTGTTACTGATGCCACACTAAGCCACATTCTCCTTTCGCCCTAAAACTACAGTCACTCAGAAAAATGACACGTGTTTCTTCGGTCCCTCTCAATGCTGCACCGTCACATATGGCCCACCATCGCCCCCTTCAGGACCACCCGTGTGGCATGGATCCTAAGGGCAGGTGTCCTTGGAATTTTTGAGAGGTTCTGGGAGTTGTTTAGTTGTCGCTGTGTTGATGAAAGAGTCAGTGGAATCTCACTCCCCCCCATTCTGAGGCCCACAATGTCCTCTTTAATGTCTGAGAGAACAAAGGCCAACCATGCATCTTTCGAATGAGTTTTGGAGCAGTTCGGCATAACCTGAATACACCTTATGCTTTACCCTGCTGTTTGCGTCTGTTGGCTCTGCTCGAGGGCCCAGCAGTGATACAATTACTCTACTGGCTGTGGGATTCAAACTCAACATTCCGGACAGTGGCTCAGATGTTTAACCTACTGGGCCACAACACGCCCGGACAGACCGACTTCTGAGCCCTGCTGAGGGGTGAAGATTTTGTGTCAGCCAGCTGTCTCTGCAAGGGGGTTGTGACCCGGGAATCCGGCACTGATCCGGCTGCTGTGACCTTTCTGCACTCCCCGTGGGCAGTGGGGGGAGAAATGAGTAGGTTATTAAAATCCAAATGCCATCCGGAGTATGGAGGTGTGGAAGCTGCCTACCCCACTCCCGGTTTGCTCTGGTCCAGTTTTGTTTTTTCTTCACTCATATTTCCAGCGCATTGACACTTGGGCTTTAGTCTTTGAGAGTGGGGAGCTTTGGGCCTCTTTGTGCACGTGTCAGGGTCAAGGTTCAAGCACGCGACCCTCATCTTCAAAGATGTTGGTTCATTCCACTCTGGATTGAGCGTAAAATGACGTTATCGCCAATTCCCCAGGAAAAATAAATTGCCTCATCCGAAGTGGCCCTGATGCAGTGGGCTCCATGGCGATGTCAACAGGGCGGTCTCTCGGTGCAGGCCTGACCGTGCAACCGGACTGGTTTGCTAGGTTCGGTTTTACCTTCGGGTCACTGAGCTTGCGCCATCGCCAGCCGCAGCGATGCAGGGGATGCCTGTGAAGGTACAGTGAGTCCCCACGCCCTTTTTGACTCCTGGAGGGTAGTGCGGCAGTCGTGGTTTGAGATTGGAAAACAGGCTTAAGAAATGGAAGGGAAAAAATCCCTCTTGCAGGGAAAGTGGCTCTTTTGAAGATTTCACTTGAGTCAGCAGGAATGTGTTCGCAGCAGATCCCTGTCAGGGTCGGTGGTGGGGGTAGGGGGGGGAGCCCAGAGCTCGGCTCCTGAGAAGCAGGCTCAGGCCTACCAGACACTTCTGTAGGGAAATGCCTCTCGGCACTAAATGCTGAATGTTTCGTTGGGAACAAACTCTGATTTTAACCTAAAAGGGAACAGAAGCAAACCCAGCCCCGCCTATGCTGTAACATGGACAGTCTCCATGTGCTTTAAGGATAACACAGATCTGCCTGTGTTATAAGGATGGTCCAGTCCTGCCTGTGCTATAAGGATGGTCCAGCCCTGCCTGTGCTATAAGGATGGTCCAGTCCTGCCTGTGCTATAAGGATGGTCCAGTCCTGCCTGTGCTATAAGGATGGTCCAGTCCTGCCTGTGCTATAAGGATGGTCCAGTCCTGCCTGTGCACTGGCATTCCTCAGACTGGGATTCCTGAACCCATTCAGTGCGAGAGAGTGAGAGACAGGGGAGAATTAAAAGCGACACAGTCTTTGTATAACGAGGCTAATCTGTGATTCACAGAGGGTAACGGGGACAGTTTCTGGCATGTCTGTTTGAGACTAGCAGGCTTTTGAAATTAATGTGCCATGTGCATGTAAACGCCAGTTCTGCTCTGGAGCAATTCTGAAACACTAATCGCAAAGCCCTCTTAACGAATCGTTTCGGTTCCCTCTCTACAAAGCGTCTTTTATTTTATTTTGCTAATTGCAGATTGTCAGATAAGCGTGATAAGGCTGCCTTTGTTGACGTGGTTTGAGAACATCTCTTACTACCCGCCCGCCTCTTTGTCGCGCTCACAAGACGCAGGGACATGCCGGGGGGGGGGGGTAGGGGATGCCTGCACTGTCCCGAGCCTTTGGCTGAAGGCCTCCTTTATTAACCTCAGCGTTAACCAGCTAAAAAACTAACCGATGCCTGTAGTCACAGCCACCACTGCTCCTGCCCCCTGCCCCCTGTTCCACCGCCACTGCTGGCACTGCGTCCTGCAGCTCAGCTCAAACACAAAGCCACCTGGGAAGGGGTGGTGCCGCTGGTTGGGGAGGTGGGGGACGTACTAGCATAAAGCGCTAATTGTTTTTGGAGTGGGCGGGACTTACCGGCATCTTCTGTCCCTTTTGTCCTTGGCGCGGCGACGGCGTGTGTAATTAGCATGTGTGCAAGCTCAGCTCCTGTCGCAGTTCCAGCGCGTCTCACAAAAGCGCCGATACGGCTGAAGAATGTTATCACCGGCAGGCCGCTCCGGTGGGGGCCGCTCCGGTGGGGGTCACTCCTGCACCTCCTCGCCCGCGTTCAGTGTTCCTACACCACATACTGCACCCCTGCCTGTATCTTGAGTGAAGCTGAAACTGGTTGGGGTTCAGGCGGAGCCCCTCCTCACACACCAGTGTCTCTGGGGCCTCCCCTCCTGAAATGCGGCCTGCAGGGGGGGAGGTGGAGTCCTGTCCTCCGCCATAACATGTTTGTTCACGATTCTGTTATATAACCTCGTCTGTTCTGTCTAGTTTACTTGTTTTTCCTCATTTTCTTTTGCTGTGTTTAAGTTGCAGTTTTCTTTGTGCTAGAGTGTAGAAATACCTAAATTGCACGAAGTTCCCTTCGTGGTGATGTGGAGCCCGATAAAAGACCCACAATCCATCTGTATTATTTTTGCTTGTGTTTGATTCGTTAGATTTGCTCGCACTTTTATTGGCATATAACCGGTTTGTGGTTTTTCCAAATCTTTTCCCCTTTTCTGAGTATCTGAGTATGGGACACCTCGTTCCCTGGGACATCACTAGGAAGGGTCATTACCGTGTGCATCTGTTTGTGGCAGATTGGGGGGTTGAAAGGTGTGTGGGGGGGGGGAATTTTGTACTGCAGCCTCTCCTCAGTTTCTATGCCCTTGTGAGAGTGAGAACCCCACCCCCCTCCATTCGCCACTGCCTACTGGTAGCCCCTCCCCTTCCCGGTGTTGCCACGCTGGGGTGGGGGGGCTGACTCAGCAGTTGCGCTTTGCGGGGGGGGGGGAGGTGTCGGATGATTCACCGTGCGGCGTACCTTCCAGAGCGAGCCCTTTCGGTACCGTCCTGCCGGTAACTGCGGTGTGCTTTTCTGGGTCACGCTGGCCTCGTCCATCACGGGAAGTTCTGGAACTGGGTGGCACATACACATACGCTGACACATTGAAAAAAAGAGGAGGATGGTAAAAAGATAGCTCTTTAACGAGAGGACGGCATGAGGTGGCCATTTTACCCTCCAGTCCCCGGTTGCGAAATTGTACCTGTCTGTGCCAAACATGGAGCTGGTCCTGATTGACCCTGCAGCGTTCCAGCGTTTCCCGTCTTTCAAGAGACTGCTGTGCCCCAGGGTGGCGGGGGGGCACTTTGTGAAAGCGAAACCGGAGATGTCATGAGACTTAATCACAGGGGGAAGAGGGGGTTTATTGCACATTTTGCAGGCTAATTATACACGTGTCTGTCATTGTGTAGCCACTGTTGCTCCCCCCGCCCCCGAGCATGAAAACAGCCCAGAGAGAGACCCGTGACCGTGCTCTGAATCCAACACCTGCCCAGATCTTGCTAGCTTCCGCTGGCGTGCCTCGTCTGGGTCGCTCTTGGGATGGCGAGCGATTGGCGGGTGCTGATTGACAGCCTGTCTGAGTGTCTGCCCGTTGGAGCATGATCTCGCCTCCCAGGCCCCCAGCCCCACCACTCCATCATTCATGAAAAAGGCTCGAGTCACCCTCTGCTTTAATAAGAGCAGAAACTGTATCCTAACAACAAAGGAGTGGAAGGTGTTTCTAAAAACCTGACCGTCTGTCTTAAAGGGCTGGCATGGGCGTTGTTACGTTTGCAAGGCTATGGCACTCTGTCTCCAGGGGGCTCCACCATCGCCGTGCCAGATCGGGGATCGTGGGATGAATTATCACTCCGGCTGTGCTGCCTCCAGGTCCCGTCAGTGTCAGTATTAGTGTCGATACCAAATTCTGTTCGAGTCCAGGCAGGATCCTTATTATTTCTGAGAAAGGATGTTTAGAACATTCTCCTGGAGCGAAGCCACCTGGGACACAGATAGCAGGGCAGGAGCGCCGGCTTCCTGCTCGGAATACGATACAGGAGATGGTGTGGGGTGGTCGGTGGACCTACTGTCTGTCAGGTTCCAGCACTTCACAGACACACCGGCCTGCCAGCATGTCGTGGCTGAGGTTTGCGTCCTTACACCATACAATTAGTTCGCTATTGGAGTAACAAGGCAAACTAAGTGGTCATGGGGTTTCATGATTGGTTTAAAACTGCCCCTCCCTCAAATATCACTGCCCCCTTCAGCACGGCAAAAGCTGTGACAGATTTGCTGGGGGAGGGTTAAATGCATGAGTAAGATGGTTTCAGGCCACTGATTTCGAGCTAAAATGGAACGTCGTCCCATCCGAGGTGACCCCAGCCGCGTGTAGCCTGGGATAAGCGCCAAGCCTGACCAGAAAAAGGAGTTAAAAGATGGGTGGTATGTCAGAATCTTGCCTGGGTGCAGAGCCGCTGGTGCAGGCGGGGGGGCTGGAGGCCCGGGTATGAGTGGAGCAGAGATTTGGCCCCCAAACCAGCAGCAGGGACAGCAGGGCTGGTTGCGAGTCTCTTTTCACCCTAATTAATGTTTACTTTTGCCTTAGGAGCAACTGGTCTCCATGCCTGCACCATGTGTAGCAATGAAAGCCACACCAGCCACTGTGCGGTCTCCCCCCCCCCTCCATTGTGGTGTTGGGAGGGCGGCTCGGGGTGGGTTATTGTAACTGCCATAAAGGAGGCCTTGTGACACGTTCATATGGAGATGCTGGGTTTCCGGTGGAGGGGGGGCGGCAGGCGATGGCCTCCTGTAACTCCTGTTATCATACTGCTGGTTTCCACAGCAACCTTTCTCTCAGGTCCTGACGCGGTCCAAGGTGAGCGCACGCACCCACACACACACACGCACCCACACGCACGCACATGTGCAGATGTGTGGATGCTCGCATCTTCTACCGTGTGTCTGATCAGACCCCACCCCCACCCCCGAACCCTGTATGGGATCTGGAAAGGTGCACCATACCTTCTGCCGGCGATTAACGCCGCCCCTGGCCCTCGAACCGCAGCACCACCATGCATCAGACCTACAGCTGGTTGCTTTTTCAGAATTATTTATTTTTTTCCTCTTATTTTTGAATGAAGTCAGCCGGAAAGAAAAACACATTATACCCTGCACTCGCATGAAAATAGACTGTGAGAATCAAGGTTCCCGTTTTCTGCCACGTGGGCCTGGCATTCATGGCGCGCTCTCCGAGCCTCCAGAACCAGAACCACGCTTTTCCAGGTCAAATGTGGAGCTTCCCTTTGAATCCAGTCCGGTCGGGTCCGTTCATTAGCGTTACCCATCTGGTATTCCGGTCCCTCATACAGTGGGCCGTTGACCACCGCTGAAACCTCATATTTGTGTGGGCCCCACTGAGGTTTTTGAGGGAGGGGGGTGGAATGACTTTGTGATTGGGGCCTCAAAAACAACGAACTGCCCACTGCCCCCATCCCCGCAGTATTAGGCAAATGTTAGGTTTCCGTTTGGGTTGATGATGCAACCTCATTGAGATCTGCACCCACCCCCCGCATGTATCTCCCTCCCCACACCCCATTAGCTTCATGGCTAATGCCTTTCTGTTCAAATGCAGTACAGGCATTGTTAATGATTTTTTTTTGGGGGTTGTTTTTTGGAGGAGGTGGGGGGGGGACTTGTTGTTATTGAGCCACATTTCTGCCCCCCCCAAGTGATCTGCTTACGCTTTGACCCCAGGTGTGTATTTGTTTTTATAGCTGCCCAATGCGCATGATGTGAGTGAAACAAAACCGGTGATTCGCCTTGACGGCGACAAATAAAGTTTGAAGCTTTTGAAGAGGCTCGTAAAGTCATGCTCATGGTAGCCGAGCCAAACGATCCCGCCAGAAACCATCAAAGGGCGCGGTCTCCGTCGGTGGCTGACCTCTCCTCTATTGGTTGTCTCAGTCGAGGTTAGCCAATCCCGAGAGGCCGTGTGGTAATCGGGGCCTCCCAGTGACGTCTCTCTCTCTCTCTGTCTTACCCAGGATGAGTTCCACCCTTTTATTGAGGCCCTCCTGCCGCATGTGCGCGCCTTCGCCTACACCTGGTTCAACCTGCAGGCGCGCAAGCGCAAGTACTTCAAGAAGCACGAGAAGAGGATGACCAAGGACGAGGAGCGCGCGGTCAAGGACGAGCTGCTGGGCGAGAAGGCCGAGGTCAAGCAGAAGTGGGCGTCCCGGCTGCTGGCCAAGCTGCGCAAGGACATCCGGCCCGAGTGCCGCGAGGACTTCGTGCTGACCATCACGGGCAAGAAGCCGGCCTGCTGCGTGCTCTCCAACCCCGACCAGAAGGGCAAGATGCGGCGGATCGACTGCCTACGGCAGGCCGACAAGGTGTGGCGGCTGGACCTGGTGATGGTGATTCTCTTCAAGGGCATCCCTCTGGAGAGCACGGACGGCGAGCGGCTGGTGAAAGGCGGCCAGTGCACCAACCCCGTGCTCTGCGTCCAGCCTCACCACATCGGCGTCTCCGTCAAGGAGCTCGACCTCTACCTGGCCTACTTCGTCCGGGAGAGAGGTGGGTGTCGTCATGGGGCTACCACTGCAGTGTGGGGCACGTATGTTTAAAGCTGGAAACCAGATAACGTCCGGCATGTGGGTCCCATCTCAAGTGCTGCCTTGCGCATCAAGTGCAGTGGGACAGCGAGACATTGGCTGATTGTCCTTCGGAAAAAGCTGCGCTCATGGCTAGCGGCTAGCTGAAGCAGTTACGGGAGCAGCTCTGTCTGGCAGTAGAAAGGCAAACCGAAACTCAGTCGTTCTACTGATTTTTGTCAAAATGTGTTTACTTGCAAAGGGGTTTCATAAATAAATGGCCATCTGTGCGACGGATCGGTAAACATGTTTATTTGTTAGCTTACGGTTTACATATCCTTTAAATGCACCCAGGTGGGGCGGTGGGGACCACAAACCAAGCACCTCAGGGGTCACTTAGCTGGAGAACGTCATGCATCGTTTGGGTCTTGACATCGGTTTTTCATTTCGAGTGCGGTCGTGTGTCCGCCCGTGTATGCCGCTCGTCTGTTTTCCTGCCTTTCTGCCGAGGTGCTGACTTGGCTTATGCTAATGCCAGTCTGGGGGTACATTATAAAGGCACATCCTGCTGCAGCTCACACACTCTGTTGAGTGACCTTTTTAAACAAGCATTTTATTGTCAGAGCCAGAGAGGCACGGAGCTCAGCAGAGTGCTGGCTTTACTTGGGAGAGAAAGAATTGACTGGAGCCAAGCCCTGACACTGTAAATCATTTTAAATGAGCAGGGTCCAGAATGCCAACTCGTCCAGAAGCTCAGCCTGATCCACGCCAATCAGGACTGATGCCATGCCGTTCTTTTTTTTGTATCTTTATTCCGTATGTCCATCTTTCCAGGTACTCATTCCGTATGTCCATCTTTCCAGGTCCTCATTCCGTGTGTCCATCTTTCCAGGTCCTCATTCCGTGTGTCCATCTTTCCAGGTCCTCATTCCGTGTGTCCATTTTCCCAGGTCCTCATTCCGTGTGTCCATTTTCCCAGGTCCTCATTCCGTGTGTCCATCTTTCCAGGTCCTCATTCCGTGTGTCCATCTTTCCAGGTCCTCATTCCGTGTGTCCATCTTCCCAGGTCCTCATTCTGTGTGTCCTGACATTGTATTGACATGTGCTGGGACATCATTGCACAGCAGAACTGTGTGTGTGTGTGTGTGTGTGTGTGTTTGTGTGTGTGTGTGAAATAGTGAGAGCTGACCGTGTGTATAAACGTGTTTGTATAAGTGTGTGTTTCTGAGAGGCTCTGAGCACGTATGTTGAGTTCCTCCTTTCACTGCCACTTTGGCCCACAGCGTCATTGTGGCTGGGAGCATCTCCTAAGTCATTTAAAGGTAAATTGTGTACGTCTTTTTAAGCAGTTGGTCTGTCAAAGTGATAAAAAGTCTGGAGGGGGGTGGTGTTTACAGTGCAATGGTTAGAATGACTCACTGCTCTGCCGTCAGTTCTGTGTCCGGAAAGCTTCAACCACTAATACAGAACCTTTGAATTTTATTGTGTTATTTTAGGGTAATTTACTCTCATTTGTCTAATCTCTTGATGGATATCTTGTCCTCTATGACAACGGGCCGTGTGTATTTCTGCTTTTGCAGTTTTGCACGTGTCATGTAATTGTATGAAACAGAGTCCTCATTTATATAGGTGCCATGTCATCAATGGGATCCTTGGACCTGTTTTGTTTTTTTCATGATGGAAAGATGCCCCCATTCAGAAAATAATTTTTCTGTCAACGTTACATGATTTTTGTTTTGTGCGCTTTGTCTTTAATACATGTGATTGGCAATCATGTTATTCATGGTGAAGAACCATGTTTACGAAACGGGAGAGCTGATATGGCTGTTTTGACTGTATCCGCTTGCTGCTTGTTTGCAAACGAGTGTGGTGTATATCCAGACGTAAGTGGATCCGTGGATATTGCCCCTCCTGCTGTCCCCACCTTCTCGCGGTGACCTTCACCCCCCCCCAGACGTCTGGGTCAGGGTGGCACATTCCCTGTCACCTGACCTGCTCCCCAGCCGCAAATGCTCAGATAGAGCTGTGGCTTTCCACTTTCACTGAGACCAAAGCGAGTGGGAGGCGGCCAGCAGACTGGGGGGGGGGGGATGGGGGGGGGTGCAGCCAGTCAGCATTTGCTCTTAAAGGCACAGGCCACACTGTCCTACACAAGGAGTTTTCTGTACTTGCTCCCCTGCTTTCTCCTGGCTGTACAAACCAGGCAGTGTCCCCCCCCCCTTCCCAAGCATGAGGTGGCATGCTCACTCTCAGCTGCACGCTGTCCCGTGCCTTCGTGATTTCTGCTCGCAGGTTGGTGGGGGCCACGTCAAGGGCTTCCACGGTTCTGCATTCTTAGCTAATGGTCAATCGCAGGAAATGACCAACAAAGGCAGATTATTCAGTTATCAGAATTTTGATATTCTCCCTAGTGGGGGGCATGGGGGTGGGTCAGGATGCAGTTATTTTGCCTGGCCATCCATCCATCCATCCATCCATCATCTCCCGCTTAATCCGAGGTCGGGTCGCGGGGGCAGCAGTCTCAGCAGGGA
>JAODJX010000047.1:3639753-3652418 GCA_026776945.1 Isichthys henryi
CTCGCTGAGCGTAACAGGGCATTGGCACTGCAGTGTAGCCACGCCCCTCTCCCTCCCGGCCGGGCATGTCCATGCCAAGTGTCACGTACGCCCCCCGGCACCAGCAATTTTGGCAGGGGGGGGCGAGTTTAATAAAAACCAGCTTGACTCTTTGGGAATCGATGTTCCAGATCGATCCAGTGTGGATAGCGGGGCATGGGTGCACTGGGCCCTGCTGATTCCCAAGTTCCCTCTTCCCATTACCGTCGCATTGCCATGGTGATGGATATCAACATCTGGTGATTAGAACACATCTGTCTGAGGGAGCGATGTGTCCCCTCTGAAGATGAACAGTGGGAGGCGCTGGACTTGGAGAAAACATGTTTTTCATATTAAGACACAACCGTGGTGGTCATTTTACTTTAGGAATGAAATCTCGCCTCTGGCAGAAATGTCGAACAATGACGTCGCGGGATAAGCATCTTCAAGCCCTAAAAGCTTTTTTAAGCGTTTGTTATTTTCAAAGTGGCGTCGAGCTGCAGTGGCGTCAGTGGAAAACGGCTGAAATCGCCAGCTACAGTACCGTTTTCACACCACGCTTATCAGCTTCCAGTGACACCCATCTTTATATGGGCGTGAGCAGCCCCCCCACATGTACACATGCTGTCATTGCCGTTGTACCTTGAATGTGAATTTGTTTGATTTCTGGCACTTTGTGTGGAATCAGTGAAGTCTAAACAGCAATGAAATAACATTGTCTCCCAGTCAAAATGTCATTTTTCAAAATATCATCAGTGTTTTCTTGTACGACAGCTTTCCCCCACCACAAATTACCCCCCCCCCAAACAAGATGATATGGGTGTTCCCAATAACTGAATGCTTTTTCCTCCAACAAAAGTACATGCCAGCTTGATACCCATAATGCTTTGCAGGCTCCGCGCGTTTCGAAACTGAGGCCGGGGCCTGCCGCGTGGATGAGTCCCAAGCATGCCTCGTTCCCGTGTTTGTGCCCAAGCTGAGTTACACTTCCCTAATGGTGAAGCCATGAGGCTTCTGAATGACTGTCACTGAGCACCAGCCCTCTGGGTGGGGGGAGGAGGGGGGCAGGGGATTTCTGTTTTGTTTTCTGTAGGTGCATTTCAGGAAACACATTGTTTATATATTCAGCTTTAACTGCTTGCCTTCAGTTTTCTGCGTCACCCTGTCTGTGCTGTCATCGATTGCCCCAAGTGAACATTCATCCTGAAACCAGATCGAAACTGCAGCGTTTACTGCTTTCTCGTTTTTCTGCAGTGTGACTGTCCCAGCGTTTGGCCTCCGGCCGGTTCTGCGTGCTGCCGATCACAATATGTCGTCCCCCCCCCCCACCCCCAGCCAGCGCACAGGCCTTCGTACCTTCTGAGCAGAAAACATAAATTATCCACTCTCTATTCCGTTGATTTAGCTGTCATGTCCCTGTTTTTTATGGGATGCGTTCGTTTTTGTGGTGTCTAACGTAAAACCGCTTCTGCGTTTTGCAGGGGCGTCGTAAAATCCGAACAATTGGTAGAATCTGCAGAATCGGTAAATTCCGATTTTTTAAATGCTCTTTAGGACGGACGGAAGTTACTTAACAGGGGGCAGCACTTGGCTGAGCAAACGAATAACCAGACTGAGCAGATTAACCCTTCCCGTCAGACTGAGGCCAGGAGCGACCCCTCACGACGCAGTTAGTGCTCTGCTAGGTCCTTCAGTATGTCCGCTAGGGCAGCACGGGGAGCGACAGCCTTGGCTCTGGAAAGAAAAGGATGGAACACGAGTGGGAGACATTTAAAGATGCAAGATAATGAAGTATTAGGTGTTACATGCGTCACTGTGCATGTGTGTTTGTGCTATCTCAGGGCATGGCTGAAACCACAGACGGATCTATATCTGTGAACGAGTACCGGTGGAACATCGCGCCTTCTTTAATAGTTCTGATTGGTATTTGTGGAAATTATCTGGTTCATTTTTGACAGTTTTTGCTTTGAAATAGGCGACCTTTCTCTTTGGATCCCTCACGCCGTATTGCATTGCTTCATGTGGTATGTGGATCATGCTTCATGACCCCACACTGACGATTTCTAGCTGTTGTCCCACGTTGGGACCGTGCGGCTGCTGTCTGCCTCGACTGAGCCTTTGGGGAGGGGGGAGGGCAGTTCTGCAAATCCCCACATGTCCCGCAACAGCTGGGTGATGCAGACGGACAGGGATATCCAGGGAAGGCACGTCACAGGGAAAGCCGCCATCTTGGCAATGCCTTCTTCATGCTGATGGACAAGTGGTGTAATGACAAAGGTCAAACGTCGGGGTCAAATGATGCCATGGCAGGCCTCTGCCTATCGCTGCCCCCAGGGTCAATCCAGGGCTTTAGCTAAATGCTCTAAATAAATACCAGTGCCGTCGTTTACATAGCCCCCTTCTGCCATTTGCTGGGGTCCTGGGACTGAACCAGTGAGTGTTAACGGCTAATTTGTTCCATGCCATCTGTTTACTAACCTACCGTTGCCATAACCATTCAGCCTGTCACAGGGAGAAAAAAGTGCCCTATTTTTGTTGCGTTCAGGGTTTTTTTTTTGTTTTGTTTTGAGCAGAACATGTACAGTAAAGAGTAATCTGTGGAGTGAGCTTCAAAGATGCAGATTTCTCGTCTGTGGTTCAGGACACCCGAAACCGAGAGATATCTGCCGTCATTCTGTGAAACTGTACTTTCAAGTAGCCGACCGCGCCGTTGACGAGCGGTGGATGTTTCTGGAATTGCCGTCGGCGAGATGCCGATGGTTCGCCCCGTGCGGGTTGCGGTATGAGGCTTCCGTTCGAGTTGCAGGGCCCTTGGCACTGGCCCTGGTACTTCTCATTTCAGTAAGCGTTTCTCTGTGGCGAATGCATTTCGCCTTGCGCTATGTCGCTAGCTGGAAACGCACGGACGGGGGCTGCCCGGCGGAATCTTCTGTGGTTATCTACGATTCGCTGTCCACTGCGTCATCGCCGAGAACCCCACAAGCCTGCCCGATATTTTGTTCCCAGAGCTGCATCGATTGTTTTTCATGTGCCACTGGAATGCAGCGCTTTCCTACGTTCCAAAGGATGCTAAAGGCAGTCATGATGAATCATGTGACTCAGTGCAGATTCAATGGCTCTGATATTTCCAGCAAAAATGGAAAATATTACCAACTTGTCAAGCTGGCGGTGATGTCATACGCTTTTGCTCACAGAATTATGATTAACGATGTAAATATAACATTATAGTAACCAGGAGCTCAAAATATAGTGGCTTTGATGAGCAGAAGATGACCATCAGAAAGTTCCAGAATTTGCAGGGTTCTGTAACGTGGAAAACAGTCGCCGATTTCCGCCACATGTCAGATGCGTGTTTGGCGGAGTATCCATGCCGACTCTGGGCACTCTGAAACCCGATCTGCACAGCGATGGTTCTCCTGAGACAGTGTGGGCTGCTGTATCTGAAGAGCAGGCCTTCAGACATGACGTGATAATCATTTCCGGACTTTTCCCTGACAGACTGGTGCATCTCTGGGGAGGAGGGCGACTTCTCCGCCCCCTGGCCGCTGGAGGCTGTTAGGTGGGGGGAGTGTGGCGTGGGTGTAGCCAGCAGATAAACCTAAACAACAACGTGAGTTCAAGTCTCAGGCCCCCCCTAATGTCACCTAGAACTAAATCCACCAGCTAAACAATCACCTTCTCTGCCTGGTTGGTCAACGGTTATGTGAGGTCCCTGAGGCTTGGGGAGCCCCCTGTTGGCCGCAAGCAGTCACTACATTGAGGGGAATTTTTTGACCCTTTGATTGAGTCCCAGAAACATCAAACCTGTCTCATTAGTTAGGGTTAACCCACACAAGAGAATTTTAACTTGAGTGGTTAGACAGTAGTTATAGCAGTAGGCTGTGCATTGAGTGTTGCATACGGAACATTCATCTAATTCTACCGGATCAGCCAGTAATCTTCTTAATTTGCGTAATTTGGGGGGCGGTGGGATCCTGGGAGACACGGGGGCTTGTCCTGGTTTCTTGCTTGTTATCACCTCATCATCCTCCCTGGATCAGACTCTCTGTGCCCTCAAAGGAAGCGACTAAAATCCTGCCCATAAGTGGCTGGTGTGGTGAGAAACGGATGCAGACTCATTTGACAGCCAAATGAACCGTAAGTGGTTGTTTTGCAGGGAGACCGCTGGGTTAAATAGCAGCTTTTAGAGCTGAATTAATGGTGTTGTTGGGGGTGGGAGGGGGGTCCTCTTTGTGGTTACGCAGTAGCTGTTCATGGCCCCGGATCGCTAAGGGGGCAAAGCTGCAATTACTGTTAATTACCGCTATCAGCGTGCAAATAATCTCGCGGCCTGTAGCGTGATGTTAGGTGGAATTATCACAGTTATTTTCTTTCTTTGTCAGTAGGGTATCAGAGTAGGGGGAGCGGGGCTGTGCAGGTCTCGTCTGTCTCGTAGGTATGGTAGGCTGCAGTTAGCAAGTGGCTAAAAGCGGGCAGTTGCTGTCGCTGTGCCATGACCTCACTCGCCTGTGAAGGCTGTGCCAGTTGGGCCGAAGTCTGACGTCTATCCAGTGTCATTCAGCAACAGGCCACAGGGGAGCCTCGATGACACTGCCTTTGGACCACTGAGTAACGTTCCTGACCTGGATGGTTTCAGGAGAGCATCCGGCAGAGTTGAACATCACTTCAAAGTAAAACCAGGCGAGACGTCTGACGGCTATGGGCAGGGCTGGTGGGAAAACCTCCATCCGATGCCCCAGCAGAGAGAGGCGGAGCCAGTGCACATTCACTGGGCTGTGCCAGTTTGCCAGTGCAGGAGGAAGTGTAATTCTCAGCACGCTTCAGAGGTAGTGTCCGCGGAACATAAGAGGCGCGTGGATGGAGATGGAACGCCGGCTCTGGAGGTCTGGAGATGGTTGAGCTTGGGGTTTAGATGAGAAAGTGAGATTATGGGATGGGGAAGTGGAGCTCTCATTGTTTTTTTTCACTTGGGAAGAGCGCAGTGACCCTGAGACCGGCTCCCTAATGGTGTCTCATTAGACATAGATGTGTGCAGGTTCTTGGCTCGGAGACCTGCGCGGTTTGGTCAGGGTGAGCCAGCTGGAAGCAATCACACGCCCGCCCCCCCCCCCCCCAGTGTGATCTCATTGCGAGCCGGGTCAGGGGGGGGGGGGGGGGGTGAGTATGATCTGAAGTCATCCCCTCATCCCGCGCTTGGAGAGGAGGATCAACCCCGAGAGTGATTTGCTAAGCGGCACGGCGGTGAAATGATCTCGATACACGTTTTCCATCGTGGGTCTCATTCCTACGCTGAAGTCATCAGTATTTCTTTCTTTTTTCCCACTTCCTTCGAAATGTGTGAGTGTTTTCATGTTATTAAAGAAAAAGGCAGTTAAATCGACTTCCAGTGAACTGTCTGGCTTCACTCGAAGCCCAGAACCTTACATTTGGAGGCAGGGAGTTTCTTATGAAAAAGCGACATGTTCAGTCATATCAATGCGCCTGAACACCGAATTCCAGATCACAACCGCCTGCTGCCTGCTCTGTTTTTCCCGGCATCCATCAGGACTGGCTTTCTTTGCACGCTGCCTATCGCGATCTAAAGCGAGCATGCGTGCATTTTACTCACACTCACACACGACGTCATTTCCTGATGGAGGACAAACACACATGGTGAACTTTTGTGACCTTCACAGAAGTTGAAGCCCCTCCTCGCCAAACAGCTGGAATTTGTTGTCCCCCGTTGAACAGCTGGCATGTTTAATCAAGTCAGGCCATGTCAGGTCATCCCATTTGACATGGCTGGGCTGGAACAGCAGGATCCCATTGAGTGACCAAACCCCACACGGTCTAACAGAACAACCCTGGAGTATCTCCAGAGTTTGATCTTTAATGGTTTGGTACGCAGCACCTTGTCTGAAGATCTGAGCACAGTACGACGTCCTGAGGGGCAGCTGACTGCTTGGCTGGGCCGCTGTTACCTTCCATGGGCAAATCCTTCTGCAGGAATTTGACCCCAACATCGCCGCCCTGTAGGCGCTCGGCCTCCATTTACACTGCGTGGCCTCAGCTGTGTCCTGCAGCTGTGCATGACTGCTGCAAGGTGTGTGATGTCAGTGACCCCCACCACCCCCCCCCCCAAATCTCCCAGCAGCCTTGGGAGGGGTCCCTCATTGGGAGCCCCAACTTGAGTCTGTTAATCGTGCTCCAGCTGGATGATGACGGGGGGGGGATGTTGGTGATTGAGACTAAAGGGAGAGTGGGCAGCACATGGGGGTGAGGACTGGAACCTGCCCACCCCCTCGCCCCAGAACCAGGCGGAAAGCCAGCTCCAGTCACAAACCAAAAAGTATATTGTGAGGACATTTTCAGGACATTAATCCTGTTTCCGGTCTGTCCCCTCCATCCCAGGAATATCCCACCTCCAGATGAGGGCGCGAGGAGCTGAAACATGCCGCCACCTACCGCCCCCTGGTGTCTGCTATCACGCCCCTTCGTCGTTCATTAGCGCATTAGCGTTGCTCATTTCTGTCACTAAACACCAATGTTCTTATTCGGTTAGGAAATCGGCCAGCAGTGGAACTTATCGTTAAAAATGTCCCGAGAAAACTGAAAATGCAGGCGTACAGAAATCCCAAACCCTTGTGCGCGTCTCACACACAGCCTTAAAGTGCTTTGCAGGATGCCGCAATACAGTCTTTCGCCTCCCGCCTTTTCTCTGTGGCACGCCGCGTACACAACGTGGTCGCACTGCCGGCAGATTAACGGTTTCAGGAACGTTTCCAGGTTCGGGATGAGGGGGCCACGTGTCCCTGGTTGCAGAAGTTTTTTGGGGAGGGGGCTGTGACAGAGGCAGTCTGGCCTGACCCCCCTCTGGGGATCTTTGACAGCTTCCTCCTTATCTGAGGCGTTGTATCGGGTTATTTTAAAAACTATTTTCCATTATTTTCAGCCTTTATGGTGGAACATAAACCCTATAGGAACCGCGTTCACTTTCTGCCGGTCTTGGTTGGCGCGGGTCCCCTGGTGAACGGCACACACGGGTTGGCTTCCTGGACCGGTACCAGCGAGAGTTGGTCCTGCAGCTGGATGCCTGTTCAGCGCCTGGCGCAGGCTCATCCTGGCATCATTCCTGGCACTTGGGCGTGGCACTCCGAGAAGAAAGGAAAAGCTCGCCGAGGGGCATTAATCCAGCTAATCTCTCCATTAGCGGCGCCCTGACTTGCCAGGCAGCCAGAACAACGCGTTCCCAGCGCTGGCTGCATCCTACCCTGCCGTGTGAACCAGGCGGTGTCAGCCCTGCCACCCTGCGCCGTTCCTCCGCCAAACCTTAGTTGGGCCCATTTACTGACTGACGCCGCACCCGTTTCCAGCGGGAATTAATGGCGGGATGCAGGGAAGGACAGGGGACTGGCATATTTAACCTGAACTCAGGTATATTCCTTTTTTATTAAAACGAACAGGCAGAAGAGAAAAACAAACCGATGACTGGCAGAAGTCTTGGTGTTGAGGTGCAGGGTCCTTTGGGAAAATGAAGACGGGACTCACACCGTGAGACTTCTGTTCAGATTACAGGGCGGGGCAGTCGGGCCTTGTGGTTGACATGAGGCTTTCTTCCATGAGGCTGTGGGTTCGAGTCCTGGGAGAGGCTGTGATAGCCCATCATGGGGGACTCTGCAGCAAGGATGAGGGGAGACACAGGGGATCCTATACAGGGTATAAAATGACAATTACATGCTTGTTTGGGTCCCTGCCCACCCCGCAGAGTTATGTGAGCCTTGATTAAACTCTCCACACGCAGCCTCTGGCCCGGCCTCTCTGATATCAGGGAGTAATTACGGTTTCGGCGGTTGGCCCATTTGCCGGCCATATGGCAGGGCGAACATTTCCCCCGGTGAGCCCCACTCTACCACGTGGTGGCGCCATTGCCTGAGCTGCCTTCACTGTGTTTGGCTTGACTGGCCATGGACCCCGACCGTGCCAGGCAACAGGCTCCGTGTCGGCGAGGGGGACCGCCTCCATGCTGGCGTTTTCCATAGCCAACCTCTCGGACCTGGCATCAGCTCTAGCTGCCCTGTAGCGCCCCCTACAGCTCATTGTGATCAAATGGGGCGTGGCTTAAAATGTAACCTTGTATTCTATGAATAGTTATAACAGGCTGATGTCCCCATAAAGGCATCATGGACCATTAGATTGAATTATGATGGAATTCCACCAGTTATTAGTTGCTAATGAGACAGGAAGTAAAAGAGTAAAACGTTTTAGTTACATCTTCGCATTTTGCATTGAGACATTTTTATATTTCCCAGCCTTTTCATTTTTATTGCAAACAGCCTGTCTGTTTCAGGACTTGACCAGTAGGGGTCAGTAGTAGCGTCGTGTGTCTCACACATGTCCTCAGAATGCCCGGCTGGACAGACCCCAACTTCCGCCCAGCCCGGTTTCTAGGGTCGTTTAGTTTCAGGTCTTGGTGAAGGAGGGCGTGACTGCAGCCCCGAATCTCCTCAATAAGAAATGCAGATTAATAAAGGCGTGAAGCTGTAAGCTGCATTAAATGTAAAGACCCAAGAGGCGTGTGCTTAGTGGAAACACGGCTCTCCATGTCTCCGTGGGTCCTTGGCAGCCCACACACAGCCTATCTGAAAGCTTCATCCTTTTCACTGTTTTGAGCTGTTCTGGGCTCTTTCCCCATCCTGATTCCCTGTCCCTGCCATGTCGGGATGATATTACCACTGGCAAGGGACAATGAGCAGACACTGAAAACAAAGCTGGACTGAAGGGAAACAAACAAGCAAACATGGACACGTGAGGCCGGACAACTGGATGCAGCCAACGGACTGGACTTTGATCCAATGTACTAGGAGCGAGGTGGATTGGAAAGGAGCGTGCGCTGAAATCGCCGGGAGCGATGGTGGAACTAATCAATACAGACAATCTAAGTCATCTGACTCCCCCCAAGCCCACAGAGCTCTTACTAGGACTCGCCCCCCCCCCCCCTTTTGCGGCAGCAGTATCACCCCCTTGGTGGCAGCTGGTTTCCCTGGCAACCAGGTTGAAAATAAACACAGAGAGTGACATTGCCCCTGATGCCCCTCCACAGCGCCCCCTGTCTGCAGATGCTGAGCTGAGGAATGGGGGACTTACAGGCTGCGGTCGTCCTGGCGATGGGGGGGAGTTTCCATTAGATTTTTGAAAATGCTTGTCTCTTGTGGGAAGAGGAAGACCCTCCCCTGCGGGTGCAGGTGGTGGGTGACGTCCAAGTTGGTCCGTGGGCCGGGCACAGCCCCGCGTGCTGATTTGCCAAGCCAACTGCCCCCACCCACCTCATTAAGGGATGATCGATGGCTGGAAAGGGCAGCTGAACGCGCCGTGCACTGCACGCTCTTTTTCCGCTCTAGTCGCACTGCGGTTCGGGTTTTCCGGAGCCGAGCGGAACCCTAGCAGATCTGAAAGCGAATCCGATACTCCCCCCACCTCCCTTATTAAAATGGGGGCTCTCAGGAAGCACTTGTGTACCTAAGGCCTGAAATATGCAATATTTAATGTGCGTGTTTATTTAGGATAAGGAAGCGTGCAGGACAGCGCACGCCTGGAGCGGGGATGGGGGGGCACCCCCCCCCCCCCCAATCCCAACAGCCCTACCCACTGGCTCCAGGACCTTCCATAGCACTAAACTATATAAATCATACCACGGGAGAGAGCAGAGAGGATTCTGGGTAATAGTGCTGGGTCTGGATGGTGCAGCAATGGAGGCTGCATGGTAACAATCGCAACACAGAAGCCAACAGAGTGGATTCTGGGTAAATACGCCAATGTCCCTGTGCCTGACGTCTCACGGGCTCTCCTGTGTCACTCCAACAGAACTCAATAAGACGGAGAAATTCCAGGAATGACTAGCGGAGAGTCCGCTGGGGGCGTTTACCCAATGGAGCAGGGCTACGCAGTAGCGCTTTTGCTTGGCTGACTGCGTAATTGATTTAGCATAGATGGCCAGGAGAGGTAGCTTAATCACAGCAACAGGCCTTGTTCCACTGGGCTCTCCTCCCCCACCTCCTGCAGACCTGCCATATGCCCCGGGGTTAACGCTGGATCAAAGAGAGCGGCTTGGCTGTCAGTTCCCCTGATTGGCTGTCGTGTGCCGCATTCGATCCCATAGTGGCTGTCCCCGAGGCCGCTGTCATCGGAGTCCTCAAGGGAGTCCACTGGGCAGGAACCTCGCTGTCGCGAAATCGAGGACGTGGGGGGGTTAGTGGGTGTTGAACCTCAGGAATAATGTCCCATGTGGATTCTTCTGCTAGGGGGTGCGTTTGAATCCTAAAGTGACACGCAAGTTTTGTGACAGTATTTATTAAGCCTGTGGAATTATGAACACACACACGCGTATTTTTCTTGGGTGGTGGTGAGCAGATTGTGGGGCTGGTTGATTTCCTGTAGGTGGACAATTTAGAAAGATCAGAGACAGGGATTCCCATCCAAAATATGAAGTGCTCCATAGCGCCACACCTGGCAGCTCTGCAGAATGCAGCCCACTTTTAGTTAGTATTATGGGCGTGTGTTCCTGTAACCTCGGTCCTGGGGTCTAGGCGCCTGCACTAAGGATAAACAGGCATAAATATTCCACGGACTGAGGTGCTGACTACTGGAACCTCACCTCTGACCCCTGACCACTGGCATACTACGACGTGGTTCCACCATAAAGCGAGGGGTTTAAGCTAAAGGTGGAACAACGGCATGGTTTGTTCGACTGTTCGTAGCCCCTGGCGAGAGGTGGTGGCGCTCATGGGGGGGGGGCATGTGTTTGCCAGGTTCCTGTCAATGATTTAAGTGCTAAGCTCTGCCCACAGCTAGGACTAGGAGAGCTGTAAAAGCATGCCGATTAGCACTGTAAGCGCACTAAGGAATTCCGCGCTATGCTTTGGCGCTAGCAGCTTAGAGATAACGCTCAGTTTACGGTGCTCATTCATGGCCGTAACTTCCCTGCCTCGTCTAACAGAATTATAACCTGCTAATGTTGCAATGCTGCCAAACCCCTGTCCCGAAATGACCCAGAAATCCGCACCACCTCACACGCTGGCGGTTTATTGGCCGGTCGTAGGTCTCCAGGACAAGGTCGCTACGTCATTGGTTTGAACGGCAGCTATATGGCCGGCACAGGGGGTTGCCGTGACAGCGGGTGCTTGACTGGCAGCTCTGGTGGCCAGTGATCAGCTTGCGGGGCAGGCTGAGGAGGCTTCAGTTGCAGTTGGCACGGGGCACTGGTGTCCATTTCAGTCATTCGCAGTGTTCCTCCGGAGGGAGAGCCAGCTTCCCAATCCGTATGGCATCGCAAGCTATTCCCGGGGCCTTAATTCCAATATTTATTTCGGTCATTTTTATTTAATCCCCATATGTTGCCGTGACTTGCTTGGAGTAACGCCAGGAAAACTGACGATCCGGGTCAATATGGCAGCACTGAGAGGGGGAGCTGGGAGGGAGAGGGGGCCACTTCACTAACGAGAAGCCCACATGGCCCGGGGCCGCTTTTAACGCTTGCCACATTGCTGAGTCGTTGCAGAAGCGACCTGCAATAAAAGACGAGGGAGGGAGAGAGGGAGGGAGAGGTTGGGAAAGGGGGAAAACAGGCCCGTATTGAAGGGAGGGCATTTCGGGACACACGCTACGTCACTCTCTCTTTCTCCCTCTCTCATTGCCTTTCTCTCTGCACTGCCTGCCTTGGACACAGTTTGTTGTTGATTATATATCTCAACCAGCCCTTTGTCTTGTCCCTCCCCCTCCCTCAGTGTCTAATGTTTTCCTATCGCGGGTCAGTCTCAGTTCAGGGCACATTTTGAACGCTTTGACTGTGATGGTTTCCATCACAATACCTTCCTTTTAAACTTTTAAACAAATTTCCACAAATTATCTCCATCCGCTCCTTCAGGGCATGGTGGCTTCCACCCAGACTGAAGGCCCTCAGGCTCTATGTGTCTCCAGGCTCCGCCTGAGCTACTCATGCATTCTGGAGTGTGAACACCCTAAGCATCATTTGGTGCAATACCAAAACAATGCATGCCATATGAGAGCATAAATGTATAAAGACTATTAACACTTAGTGTAACAATGGGACATGTGGTGTGCGGAGAAGCCCACCTAGGACCTGAGAGGGTTCCAGGGTCTTGTGCTCTCCATAATTTTTTTTGTCCATTTTTCCTCTGCTGGTTGTCCAGACTGCTGCAGCAGTTTGTTCGGGTTCCCGTCCGCAGTGGGATGCATGGATCCTGGAGTCTCTCCAATCTTTCCCGCAGTCTGAATGGTGAGCGCGATCTGGTACGGTCTCAGGCGGGAGTTCCTCCTGCTTTTCCTCAGGTCCTTCACTATGGTTGAGTCCGCAGGTTGGAGGGAGTGAGTGTTCCACACATAAGCGGAATGTTTGTGTGTAGGTGGGCAAAAAAAAAAAAACTGCATCTTGCTTATCTTTTGTTTTATCGCACATATCTGATGCACACATGAACTATTATTTTGTCTGCCTGTGGGGTGTCAATAAACCACTTATGCAAAGGTGCAAAGTACCAGTGCAGAGCAGAGGAGTGCTGCTAAGAGATGTTGGACCTCATGAAAGCATATCACACTGGGCCTCCAACCCAAACCAATCCAATTATGTTCCAATTTTTGTAGGCCCCCCTGGAATC
>JAODJX010000047.1:3677488-3726817 GCA_026776945.1 Isichthys henryi
CAGAAAAGTGTCCCCCACATACCCCCCCGCCATGGCAGCTCCACAGTACTTCCTCCTGCCCCCCCCCCCCCAGCTCAGGAGCAATCCTCCTCCTCCTTCCCGAAGGCCTGCCCCTCCCTGCTCCCCATGTCCTGAACAGTAAGGTTACATACAGCCCAGAAGAGTCTCATCTCTCCTGAGAATAGACTCCCTTTAATTAGTCTTTCCTTTTCTGAGGAAAATTAAACATAATCCCTGTTGTTGCCCATCCCCTCTCTGACCGCAGCCGGGCGTGTTAAACACGCAGTGTGTCGTGGTTTAGCTCGCAGGTTGGTAGGAGTGACTGGTGAGGTCATAGGTGAGGAAAACTTTTCTTTTTTTATGTATTTAGTTTAAATGTCATTGGAAATGAAAGACGTTGCACTACTTTAAAGTTAATTTCCTTCCTTAGCAGCTATTTTTTAATGTTTTGGCGTAATCATTTGAGATGCTGCAAGACAGACGTAGTCCATAGAATTCTTAGAGCTAATGAGCAGGTTTTTTTGCGTTCTTTCGGTAGCTGGGTACATTACCTTTGAGCATTGGCTTCCGGAAAGCTCTTCGTACAATTGGAACTGTTAATGTCAGCCCGTGGTCCCGTCCCTGTGTGTGTCTGTGATTCGGGGGGGGGGCTGTTGGTGAATGACGAATGGCGAGGCTCCAGCTTTTGTACGTTTCTCCTGTCGCTTCTGGTCGATCCTCCCCTTTGAACATGTGACCGGACACAGTCAGGGTTCCGGGTCGTGGATCCTCCACCCGTGTGTGTGTGTGTGTTTTGGCTTTTCTGCGACACTTTCGGTGTTGCCATGGAGAGAACGATGGCACTTCTCCGGGCTTAAACGTTTGCCTTTGCCCAGTGCCTGTCCCTGCCATGGTGAGACCGAGCCATAATAATATCAGAAGGTCGGATTCAATGAGACACTGCGTCGGGGTTGGACACCTCACACCGAACCTGAGTCACAAAGCCATGAAAAGTGCCTAAGACAAAGTACGAGGCTCTGTCTTTTGAGGGAGGACCCTCGGGAGGTGTGTTGGGGGCGGGGACAGGGGCGAGGACAGGGACAAGGGCGGGGTTAGGGTGGGACTGCAGGCAAGGACCCGGGGCGGGGTTTAGGCGTGACGCACTATGGGGGAGGACCAGGTGGGAAGGGCTCTCAGCCCTAGACGTTCTCTAAAGATCTGCACCTTTCAGACGCTGATTTGCATGCACTGGCGTCTCCATCCGGAAACTTTTTATACCGCTGGGGACGAGACGAGAAAAACTAAAAAAAAAAACGGAAATAAAATTATCATCCCAAGACAGAGTGACATTTTTAGACAACCCTCTAATTTTGCTATCAGCGCTTACATAATCAAACTGACACATATCAAAGCAATATATATATAGAAAGAGATACGTGTTTTTCAAGGGAAACCCATTCATGCACGTCGATTACTTTGTAATATGATGCTTGGGATTTGCTTTGCGGCTGCGAGCTGAGTCAACACCTGCATTTATTTAAAAATATACAAACACTTTGTGTTAAAGGTGCTGTTATGGAATCCTATATAATATGCATGGTGCTTTAAAATGAGGAAATCATGTGAATTTAGCTTTTATTTTTCTTCTTACTCTTTTTTTACTGACCAGCGTAACACGTAGGATAATGCACGACTGAAAGGCTGTTAGCTAAGGCCGTGGGAAGCTGTCTGTCCCTTTAACGACCCCCGGGAAATAACGAGAAAGCCAAACTGATCGGATATGTGCAGGACGCCGTTGGTTTCCATGTTTCATTAGCCCCTCCCCATAAACTCTATACTTTGCACGAGATTTTATATGCCACATTATGTGCCTTGCCTTTTGGTTAAAAGTAATTAACAGATAAAGAAAATATTTGTTCTGTTTTTATGTAATCGGTCTCTGCACAAAAACAAAAAAAAATGCTGCATGTTGAATGCTTATCTTATTCTAATTAACATAATTAATTAAGGAAAGGTTGCCATTTGTACAGAGAAGCATTTTTTAAAAACAATCTTAGGTAAAGGAGTAAACAATGTGAAATAGTTTTTAATTCCTCCGATACTGTAGGGGCGCTAGACTAAGGCTGGGTCTCCTGTCTGTTTTTCCTCCCTTGTTTTCCTGTGCTTCATTGTGAATCCACGGAATCCAGTTTATTTTTTCTAGTCATGCTTGTTTCAGTCCCTACGATCTGTCTTCCGGTTCATATTATTGTAATAATATATGAAAATATGCAATACCAGTTTTTTTTCCTGTATAGATGTTAGAAACGTTCGGCTGAAGGTAACTTTTTTTGACTCCCTTGAATAAGTATCTTCTTTCTGCGGAATATAAAACGCGTGGAATGATTAGTGGTATTTAAAGGTGTGTTTCTAGTCAATGCTGACCAAAGGTAGCCTGGTGCACTACAAAGTTAAGTGAAGTATGGTGTGTCTGTTCTAAGACGAGCGGATCTCTGAGGCCCTTGTCTGTCTCTGTCCGCAGTGCGGCTGTGGGGTAATGGGTAGGCCGTGGCAGGGGAGCAGGGTGGAGCGGATGTCTGAAACACTGGGCCAGATGTACCACTAGGGCGGTGCTGTTGTCACCCTTCCGATTTTCAACCTACACCTGGTATTTTCTCTCTGCTGCTGGACCCACCTGAGTAAAAAAAAAAACCCGTCGGGTTTAGACTCCCGGTTCTGTGTCCCAGTCCTTAATGTGTGACTGGGATGGGCAGTAAGTATTTGGGATGGGCAGTGGCCTGGGGGAGGTGTTTGTGAGGTAAGGAGCAGTTATTTAAAAGCAGTCACAATCATTTGCGTTATTCGCTGAGCTAGATCCCCGTGTAGATAGGCCAAGCTGAGATCCTGCTTCACAGCAGCACCCCCAAATACAAAACCAACAAAGCTACCTGGGTTTGTGAGGAAAAAACTTCCAAAAAGGGGAGACCCCTGAGGAGGGTTTATAACCTTATAGCCCCCCCACTGGGTTCTTGTACTTAGGGGCCCTGTGTTTCTGCGTCCAGCTTCTGGGGCCCACAGCATGTCCCTTATGTTCCCAAGCCATCCCATAATGACACACATGGGGGGGGGGGTATGGTGCAGAAAGAACATGAGAGGCAGGGCAGCACGGCTGCAGAACGCTAACTTGGAGCGAGAGCACAGGGCGAGTTGGTGGGAGCCACACTTTCAATGGATGTGTCATGCTGGCGGCAGGAAGTAGCGGAATACTTGAGTGCTGCTTAGAAATTGGGTCCCCGGGGGACACTTAAAAATGTGACACAGGTTTGGCGCAACCTCAATCTCATTCCTACCTTGTGAGCTAAGCTGCTTTGCCAGAATGAGGGGTGGGGTTGGTGAGATGTGCAGTTCTAGAAAGTTTTCTATTATACCTTATTTGATTTCTTTTTTTTTTTGTTAAACAATGAGAAATGTACAAAAACTGATCCATTGTCTTCAGGCAGAATGTTTAGCGTTGCGAATCCTCCACAGGTCAATTCCTGTTTAGCGGAAATCACAAACAGGCAAACTGTCTTCGTTTAGGCCAATGGCGTCTGTGAATTTAGATACAACAACAGGAGAGCACTTGTTTCGGGGAGGGGCGGGGGGGGGGACAAGCATTCTTCATTTAACCTGTCGGTATTTTCCATGATTGAAAGATGCAAAGACGCTCCAGTATTTGAAAGACGAGATGGCGGGTGATGATTCTTTTTGCCATTTGTTACTGTTTTGTGTGACAGGAGTATTATGGGTAAGGAGACGTTTGATGCACTCGTTTTCACCGTGATGGGAAGGTCCAGGTGAACGTTATGCAGTATATAGTACTGGGTTGGCAGTTTGAGTTGGATGGCAGGGCTTTAGACTTTGTTTACATGCCCGTCTTTCTCTTGGGGGGCAGGGATGCTGTTTCCCAGCATATCCCCCCAGTCAATAGAGGAGTGCTGGTTAAAAGGAACCCCAGTCAGATCCAAAAGATACACACAGCTGACAGGTTGTTGCCGTGTCACTCAGCAACATTTTCTGTTTGTTTAAAAACGGGACGTGCGGTGAGGCGGGTGTCTTTCCCCTGAGCCAAAGCCCAAAGTTATGGATGTCCTAGAAATCCCCCATCCTGAAAAAGTGACGTCAAAAGAGCGGTCTTAACCACAGAGCTGCTTAGTGATCTATTGCACATCAAAACAGGAAGTCACTACCCCTAGCCCCGCCCTTGTACCGGGGTGGGAACAGACCCCTGTAGCCTCACCTCACACCCCGTGACGATTTGCACTGTTCCACTCCCACCTCTCAGATCCAGCTGGGTCACAGCTGTGACCAGGAACTTTGGGGGGAAGGGGCAAGGTGCCCGAAGCCTCCCCCCTATATGGCAGCCTAGCCAATAGGGGACTGCGACATCATCTATCCCCCCTCCCCATTTTACACCTAACTCAGACACATGATAGAGATGAAAACATCGCTCCAAGAGCACTGATAGCTCTTTTGAAAAATGGTCGCCAGCGATGGCTGAAATTACTCCACATCACAAAAATCATCAAAAAAAACAAAAAAACATTTTTAAGAAACAATTCGATGAAGTTTTAAATTCCAAGCAACTGGCATTGTTTGCAGTGCGTGTCATGACTGTAGGGACGCTAATTAACATTAGACCTTATTCTAGAAAACACTGATGGTGTATAAACAAAGGAATGCCATGTAAATATATTTTTATAGGAAAGTCGCTTTTTGTGTTCGCTTTTTGTTGTCCTCTGCTTGTGGCGAAGCCATAAATCTTGGGAATTCCTTCCAGGGAAATGCAGTGGAAAGAGTGTGAGCCCTACCCACAATGCATTCCTTCAGCAAATACCTGTCTTTTGGTTACCGTGCCAACACTTTGGCAACAGTCAGTTCAGCCTCATTTGTTGTTTTAAGCAGAGTCGTCCAGCCGCGTACTCATGAGGGAATATGCAAATTCCATCGTTTTCTTCCACCACGGATCATCTTGCCGGTTGCCTTGCAAGCCTTGAGACCATACATACATACACACACACATACACACACACACACACATGCATCACTTCTTAGTTTCTGCAAGCCGGACTCAATATCCTGGCATCGACATTCTGGGGAGATGACTTAAAGGTACACTCCCGGGAAATGTCTTCCAATCCCAACCTGAAAACAGATGATGGACGAAAAAGAGGGAAAGAGTGTGAGAGCCAGCGAACGAGAGCCTAGAACAGCTGCTTCAATTTTATTCGTTTTCTTTGTGTTTTTTCCATCTTTGCTTTTTTTATGCGTAACATTAACCGGCGAACGCTGCCAGTCCTCTTGATTTTTGACGTCTTCTGTTTCTTGGAATGCGCCGCGTCTTTGGCAAGGATTGTACAGTGGGTGCGGCTGACCGGGGCCTGGCTGGTCTTTTTTCGGTGTTCAGCCGTTCACGGCCGCTGTCGCCCCTCTGGTTGCTAGCGGTGCCCATCCCTTCGATGATGGCCCAGCATTTGGTCACAGTCGTCATTTTTCTGGGCTCTCAGTGCCTTTCCTGTCACAGCTCGGTCGAGGATGGTCACTCCTCCCTCCTCGGTTCACCTGTACAGGCTGCATCCAGACATTAGGCAACCCGGGCCATTAGGTCGCCCCCTAGAGGCTCAGCATTGAAGGCGCGATTCCTGACTAGATGTGGTTAGAATGTAGCAGTAAGAGCTTCGATCCTTCAGAACATCCGTCATTTCAGCCGGAAAGCTACTCTTGCAGTTAGAGCCAAAAAGCCTCTTTTACGAGTACTACAGTTTCTTAATCACCACTTTCTTTTCTCAGCAAAATCTTTTAGTGTGATAACTTTGAATTTGCCGTATGCAAGGGTCGGACAACTTGCTGAGGGGTGGGTGGTCTGACTCTAGGGCTACGTTTCCTTCACCCCCTGGTTGGTGATCCCAGGAGGTTTCGGAATAAGCTCCGAAAGAGTCATTTGTTGACATTTCTTGCCAGAAGTAAGCATGCCGAATGGAGTTGTCCTTCCCTGATTCAAACAAGGGCTAAAATAAACTGAAGCATCAATACCTGCTTCAGACACGCCGTATGCAATCATTCGTGTGCCGGGGCTCGTTTTCAAACTGAACAGCTTTTGCTTCTGTGTGCTCTGCTAAAATGATGTACACTGTTTATTGTTTAAAGAGTGAAATGCACTTCTGGGATGGTAGGAGATGGAAAAGAAGGCAATATGAGAGGCGTTACAGGAATGTGTGACAGAGCCCCTGCGAAAATACCTCAGCCCTTTTGTCTCTACAGGAATGTTACTTCCTTTGTTTGGGAATTCCCCCAATTCCCACCCCCCAGAAAGATTGTAATGAAACAGCAAGTATAATGTTCCGGGGCTCTGAATGTGAAGCTCCGCCTTCAGACCTAATTGGTCGACAGTAAGACTTATGCAAATCATATGCAAATAGGGGTGGCTGGTGGGCGGGGAATTTCAAGCGAAGGGGGTAGCATCATGGAGACACATCCTGGCACCTGACATGCTCCTGCCATCTGAGAGACAGTGTGGTGGCTGAACCTCACCACTACGTGGCACTAGGGAGCCGGTTGTGTCTCATACAGCCTGTTGTCTGCCGAGAGTCCGTTAAAGCGAGATACCAATTTTGCGTTTGCCTTGATGCCCCCTCCACTCCCGAGGAGTCTGCAGGTAAACATACATTGAAATAATAATGAGTAGCTATAAGCAGTAGATACCAAAAAAGTCATTCTTGATAAGCAGTGCCTGTCGTTTGACTGCCGGATTCGTCTCGGTCTTCCTCCCTCGTTCTCTGAGCTGTTCTGTATGTCTCTCTGAGGGAGTTGGGTGCAGCTGAGTCCGTCACTCGTGTGTGTTTTTCCCCCGCACCCTCGTTCCGGCGTCCGCGGCGCCCCGAACACGCCGGTCGCCCCCCTGGGCCCCGGGAACTGTTTTTATGTTGCCCCCCCCCCCCCCCCCCAGTCACTTCCAGGATGGAATTGAGCACAGTGACAATCTGCAGGGTCTTAATGTCACCTCCAAAAATTTTCTTAATAGAACCACGGCCCCTCCCACAGAAGACGACCAATCAGTCCCTGTCATCTGATTCATCCGCAATTTCTGCAGACTTACTGTTTTGGTCTTAATTACGGTCACTTAGGAAAACTTAAAAAGTTTTATTAGTGTTATGAACACGCATTATGGTCTAAGTATCAATTCGGGGGGGGGGTGGCTTTAGTCCCACCAAAAAGGGCTTTGATCCATTGTGACAACCTGCTTTTTAGATGTGTATGTTCTTGTGGGTTTTCTAAGGAAATTTCTCTTAAGGCATGCTTCCAGATTCTTCCTTTGTTAACTTTTACTTTGCGGAAAAGCGACAGTCGGGTCGTTTGTCAGAGAACTCTAATGCAGTGTTAAGGGTTTATTTTTTTTGTTTGTTTTTCTCATATTTTTCCAATATTACCATAGTAGATTATCATTAATCGCTTGCTTGCTGCTCAGAAATCCTCCCTTCACACCAGAGACACTGTACATGGATGCTTAGTTCCAGCACGACTCGAACAGAAACGCTTCATATTTTATTTAAAAGGAGAAAAAGTTTACGGTCAAACGATACGGAAAACAAATGCGGAGACGACAGAATGGCTTCATGCTACATGACAACTAGGGTTATGTTTTGATTTTCTCTTTTCATTCTGGTGTGAAGGGAACATTTTTACATCTTTGACAATATTTGATTATAACGTTGTATTCAGCCATTGCAGTTCTCATATGCTCATGATGCATTACTGGAAGTGAGTATGTTTCCCTATGCAAAAAAAATATAAGAAAATAAACAAGCTATGCTACAGGTCCATGTTTTTGCCTCGTTTTTGGGAATCTGTTCCCCCCCCCCCCTCCTCCAGTGTAGGGTGTTAATTCTGCATCCCGATGGAATCTGACCTCAGAGCTGTGGTTATGGATGATAAAAGCAGGTAAGCAAGGTTTGACAAGCTTTCAGAACTACTTCTTTTTTCCCCAGGGATCATTCCTTTTTGATACCGTCTCAGGCACGAGTAGGAGATCATCCATCCTCTGTCGATATTGTATGACTCTGGGCCTATGCAGCGGACCTCATTTCCCAGAATTCCGAGCCCAACGTCGACAGGATGCGGCATTTCCCCCTTGTGAGCACCAGAGTTGCAGTGTGAGGCGGCGTTCACGCCGCCACTTTCAGCACGTCGTGCAGAATGGCAGTGCAGCGAGCCCGTCCTCATTGCACTGAAGGAGCTGCATGGGTTCTGATGGTCTGGTACTTTAGACCTGTTTGGGTCCTGTGAGGAGCTGATGGAAAAATGGAAATAGACAGATGATCTCGGGGTAACAAAAAGAAGCACAGATACAGCCCCTCACACGTGTCTACGCTGTCAGCAATGTCTTGTACCGCTGTTTATTTGTGTATGGCTGGCATGACAGTTAAAGTCCACTTGACTTGACGTGATCAAAGTCCAATCTCTAATCCAGTCGGTCTCCACCAATCAGCAGGGGCAAACTGCAAATGCATTAAATGCAAGCAAAATGAATATAACAGTACAGTGATATTGCAATTTCTATAGTGAATGATAAAACAAATAATAAAAATGCCCTAAAAGGAATCATTGCTTATGAAGAAACTACTGCTCATGGGAAGACTGTAGTATTTCTGTGGTCCCTTTAGGGGTGATGCTTCAAATTGCTTTCATAATAAATTTTATTTAAATTTTCCGTACAGTTTAACAGCTGTGGGTTATCAGACAGCCGGCAACCCCCGGGGGGCGCTCATGCCCGGGGTGAGCTGACGGAAAGATTGTAGGTGTTGAGTGGAGAGTCGGTGGAAAGCAGGTTTGTGGGCCTGAGGCGGCGTAGGTGTCGAAAGCTCAGGAGTCCTAATCCATGTGACTCTACTTCCTCACATTTTCCGCCTCTGGAAAAACATTTTCTGTGCAATTTTCCAGCCTTAATTTGAGTCTCACCTTTCCCAGCACTATCTTCTGGGCTCCAAGACAAATACACATTTTAAACGATGAGAATGCAGCTCCCCCGTCTTGAGGTTCCTGTGCGGTGAGTATGCTCAGTGTCTTGGTTGAAATTTTAATAAATCTTGGCAGATAGCAATGAATCCTCGGCCATGATTATTATCCTTAGATGCGAACTAAAAATCAAACTTAAACTGATTTTACAAAAAGCGGTGAAAAGTTCAGATCCAGAAAGTAAAAATCCAGACCAAGATTTTGTTTCAACCAGTCAGTTGAGCATAAAGAGTTACAGTCACAGAGGACTCAGCTGGTGGGTTGAAACAAAATCTTGGTCTGGATTTTTACTTTCTGGACCTGAACTTTTCACTTCTGTGGTTTGCTCAACTGCTGCTGGGTTTCACGTTCTGTAGGAATTCTTTTTCTGTGCAGGAAGGTGTTTTGAACATCTTAAATTTTTTATTTGAGATCTGGGCTAGGCATTCTAAAGAATGCTGCCTCCTGGTGGTCCAAAGCAGAGCCTGGACTGAGGAGCCACAGGTGAACATACAAGGAGTTGAAAATGACATAAACATGTGAGGAGGAGTAAAGGTATGTAGGGTCATGGAAGAGTAAAGTCATGGAGAGTTGGGGACGAGTCAAGGAGTGGAGAATCATGGAAGAGTAATGTCATGGTGAGTCATACAGGAGTGTAGTCATGGAGAGTCATGGGGGAGTATAATCATGGAGAATCATGGAGGAGTATAGTCATGGAGAGTTGGGGATGAGTCAAGGAGTGGAGAATCATGGAAGAGTAATGTCATGGAGAGTCATACAGGAGTGTAGTCATGGAGAGACATGGAGGAGTATAATCATGGAGAGTCGTACAGGAGTATAGTCATGGAGAATCGTGGAGGAGTATTGTCATGGAGGAGTATAGTCATGGAGTGTTGTAGAGACTGGGTGAGCACACACTTTGGACCCGGGGCTGAAGCTCGGCCAATGGGCAGATCAGAAAGACCTGCCACGTTCACACATTCCAGAAAGTTCGGTGCACTTTCCCCCTGTGGAGACCGTGAGTGTCTCAGCCAAATTATACTCTTCTTGGAGATCAAGGCAGCTGGGCGCTTCTGCGTGCCAAACAGTTCCTTTCTTCTGAAGATGGATAATTGCAGAAAAAGCAGGAACGCGAGTCAGGGACAGGGTCTGCGTTGTAGTAGCCGTGTTGTGATTTATTATATTTAAAACTGAGGCATCAGCACTGCAGACCACAAGCGAAGCTGTTCCACACTTTTCTTTATTTCCTCTCACTGTTAGTTCTGAGATCAGGGAAGATTCATCTGGAAGCCAAAGTAAGTGTTTGCCTTGGAAGTGGCCATGTTCCGAGCAAGGTGGGCGGTGGGATGGCGGCGAGGAGGGGAGGGGAATGCTGGTTGGTAAGGAGTCTGCTGAGGTCAGACGAGGATCCAGCTGTGATCTTCAGCCACCAGGTCCCTGGATGCTCTGGTCAGTCTGGCCTCAGCAGATGGAACTATCTGCTTAACCGGGAGGCTAAATTTAGCGCCCTGTGGCCCCGTCTTGACCTCGCTCATCTGCATGACACATGGCTCTTGGCATCACATGGCGGGGTAAGGAAGTTGAATGGATGGGAGGGGCGGGGGAGGGGGGTTACTGTGAGGTGGACCATCACTGTAGCTGTTGGACGGTACACAACTGCACATCTGCACAGGTCTGCAGAAGATTCCTATGGAAACAGCCAAACTCACCGCCCATTTTCCTGCATCGCCTGTAACAGCCTCCAGGTGGCCTTTACACCAGAACGCCACAATGATCTGGACCATGTTTCTACGGTTACTATTCAAAGATCTGACATCTCGCGGGAATCGTGGAAGGCTGCCTATCTACTCCCATGGTCCCTTTTTCCTTGGAATGCTGCTGATCACAGTTGAACACGTTGTTTGACTGACAAAGTCAACAGGACTGACAGTAATGCATGCAGTGGTTGTCAACATGAACGTGAGAATACTGGCAGCTTTCAAAGGGTGTTTTTTTTTTGCCTGCATAGACTTCCAAATCAGCTCTGAACCAAAACATTTCTTGGTGATGTCAGAGGATGAAGTGTTGCTGGGTCTCTGTTCAAAGTGTATATATTACTCTTTTCCTTTAGAATAAACTAAACACCGTGTCAGTATTGGGTGGAGTGACGTTACCTGTATATTTAAACTGCCCGTGTGCAAATTAAAATTTTTTCAATTTAGCTCTCTGATAGGCAAATATATACCATATCTCTTGATATGTTCCCTCATCCAAAAATAGTTCACTTTTCATCTAATAATAATTAGTAATTGTGACTGCTTTTTGCATGTATTACACCTCTCCTGAACACTACCACTCTTTCAAAGTCCCCTCCACAGTTTGTTCATTTTGTGTTATGTTGTCAGGAATATTCATGGTTCACAGGGGATTCTCAGAGTATCGATGAAATCGCCGACTGACATGTTTAACTTGAACAAACGAAGTGTCGTCGTCAAGTGCTCGCAGTATCTTGGCAGTGGCTGAAAGTTAACAAAAAATTCAGAGCGAGTGCTGGAATTCGAGGCCGGTCCCACCGCAACTGGCTTGAATCACTGTTAATGCATAGTGACACGTCTCAACATGAGCCTAGCCTTCCCGATTCTTCATTTACGTTTCTGTCTTTGACTAACGACGTCCTTCTTTTAGTCGGTATCCCTTCAACCAGCCCGTGTCCGACACACACTCTCCACACGTGCAGTTGGGCTAATTAGCTTCATATTCCGCTGGCTTGATGAGAGGTTCGGTCAGCAAAAAGGGATTTATGGAGCTGAAAGCAGTGCTTTGCTTTGAGCGAGGACTTTGTGTATATTTTGGGATGTTTACTTTTTTCGGTCCTGCCCAATCTGGCAGTCGGGGGGTTGATGGATTATGTTATTCAACCACCCCTGGAGATGTTGCAATAACACCCTGCAATATTTTTATATTGTCGCCGTAGCCATAGATCTGGAAGTCATTGAGAGCCTTTAGCACGATGCACAGAGAGGTACCTTTTGTGGATGCGGCGTCTTGTTGTCGTAGACACTTGATAATTCAAATTTTTGGGGAAATTGATTGCGCCTTATTGGGCGTACAGGTCACACATACACTTAATCGTCGTCTAAATTGGAATGAACCATCTGTTCATTACACATCTATGGGGAGTCACGCTATCTCATGTTTGTGGTCACACAAACACAAAGTCAGGTAGAAGATTGTCTTCAAAGCTTGTCTTACCTTGGAAGCCTGGTAGTACTCTCAAGACAGACCGAGTCACTGAGATTAAATCAAGAACCCCCCCCCCCCACACACACACTGGGTGCTATTGGGGGGGTGGAGATGGAACATGGCAGTGCTGGGGCTAAGCTTAGAAGGACTGCCACACACCTGACTCCAATAACTCCCCATAACTGCCCCCCTGACTCAAGCTTGCTGGAAACCAGTTTGGAAAAACGTGATCTGTTCCTTGGAGAGGAAGTCCGGTCTTATTTCACTGCAGCAATGTTCAGAGACAGTGACCTCTCTCTGCGTCTTTTTGTTTTGTCTTGTGAGGGAAGGTAACGACGACCACGGCCGGGCGTGCCACTCTCCCGAAAACCAAATGGCAAAGGAAGACAAACAAGCGTAATTAGCCGGAATGAGTGGAGCGCTGCAGAGCACTGCCACTAAATCGGGGGAGCGCCGTCGAACGCAGCGGCTGGGTGAGTGAATGTGCAGTGAAGGCGCCCCCCGGAGGACAAAGAACTGCTCTGCGACTCTTTAAAACTCTAATTATACAACTTGGCATTCCAAAGGGGAAAAAAACCCTCACACAGAGTTTTTTTTTCATACAGGTCTATTGCATATGCTGGAGGGTGGAGAGGATCTAGTTCATTTCTTGAACGCTATATAAACTTACAAAGGGAACAATTTAATTACGGCCTGGGCTGTGCACGACTTACAAAGGGGACACAGTAACCGCGGAGAATACAGTACGTCAATTACATGGTGGGCTAATGTGTGGCGACAGGCATTTTTCTTGGCCTGGTGCCCATTATTACTTCAATTTGCCTGCCTTAGCATAACATGGATTGGGGGGGAATTTTCTTTTCAAGTTTATTATTTTAGAAAATCCCTCGGTGGACCTCGGGAGGGGAAAAAAAAGTCACTTGCGGTGGATTCGATGATTCCTGAAATTATATTGCCCAGCTTTCCTGTATTTACTTACTTCTCCTGTTCCACATATCAATTTAAAAAAAAAACTGGTAATATATCCACAAGTTAATATCAGCGCAAAGAGATATGAGAACTAAGAAAAATGGCACGAAGCGATCGGCTGTCTGGGGGAAAAAAAAGGAAATATCCTGATGCAGTGTTTAATCTTGAAAGTACAAAGCACACAGTGAAATCAGCTTGAAGCTTTGTACGGGATGAAGGGCCTGTTGCTGGTGGAGTGAATGGGATGGCTGGGCTTCTGCTCTGGTATCTTTGGCAGCGTGGTCTCTAATAAAAACATCCATCTGTATAAATGGGTCAGAACCCATACAAACTCATATGAAGGCGTCAGCTGAGCAATGAAACGTAAACGTGAGGCTGGACCAGAAGGATCTTTGAAGGGTGCAGATGGACGCCACACTTAGGGGCACCGTGGGCCAAGCAGTGCAGGTGGAAGCTCTTGGTGCCCAAGGCCCCCCTCGTTCCCTGGCAGATGTCACTCTGCAGTGAAATCAATGAGAAGGGTGATTTTTAAAACTGTACACCAGGGGATGGGGCAATGGAACAAGTTGTTGCCCAGGGAACTACGCCGGCATTCCCTCTGAAGATACGTACCCATCTTGCCCTGGCCAAGATTCGTCCCTGTCTATAAGGAAGACAGATGTGACATGGATGTATGACATGTGAGCCTCGGTTAACCCTTGGAATCAGTGTCCCTACGAGAACTTTGTATCTTCTGGGTGAAAACCAGGTAAGTGCAGCAAGAGCGTAGGGTTGGTTTCAACATTGGTGAGGGTCAAATCAGCCCGGAAACCCCCGCCCCACCCCAAACCAGTTTTTCTTATACCAGTCCTTGGGAAACACCAGATGGTCCACACTTTGCTCTTCCCCAATTCCCTGAGAGTCTGGGCGTCCCCAAGGCCTGGTTTGAGAATCATGGCCCTAAACACACACAGTTCTCCAGTGTCCCAGTTCTCCAGTGTCTGCAGTCCAAACACAAATTGTCGCCCTTGAGGTGGAGCACGTTGAAACTAGATGCGGTTTGGTGTTTTCCGAGGGCAGCTGTGTCTTTAATATATGTGTTGAAAGAGGGTAATTTTGAGCCCTGTACCACTTTCTGGTGCACTCTGGTGAGCTCTCATCCACTGCTTTTCTGGTTGATGTAAAAAGAGTCACACCCTCCCACCACCGCTGCCCCCCACACCACTCCATCAGCGAGTGGCTAATGGAAGAGGCAGATTATTCTTCTGATTGTGGAACGTGTGGAAAGTGTACGCCACTCTACAGCTTGCCTGGACCCAGATGAAACAGGCGTCCACAAAGGTACCGGCACAAAGGGCCAGGAAATTTCAATGCTGCGGTTAAGCGATTTAACTCAAGACACATCACTGACGGAGAAGTTTCCGCACATTAAGAAAACAGCCCCGAAGGTTTCGGACAAGGCACCATATTTTTTATTTTACACATTATCGGCCATTTTCCCGAAAGAGAACATGTCCGAAGAGTAAAACCAGTTAGAGATCTTTAGAGCAGAATTCATGCAGATACCAGTACAGGAACCTAAGGAAGTAGACACCCAGTGTGCAAAAAAAAATGTCCTACTCTGAATCCCTGAACTAGATGAAGTGTAACTCTTAGCAGCGATTGCAGTTTGCTACCAGTACTCTAACTTGCCTAGCTTGTGTACGACCCTAACTTTAGGTGTTCCGCAAGGCCTTGTTCCTAGTCTTACATTTATTTCCAGGAAATGAGTCATTGATGAAATGGTAACCATCTGAGAGATATATATTTGCCACTGTGGAGGAGTTACAATTGTAACCTTAACCATGTTACAATTAAAATACTGAAGTTGGTATTATGACGAAAATCATTTTCACTGTACTGTGACCTAAATGCATTTGTACTGTAACACTGGACACGGCCACGTTGACCATGTGAGAGAGGGGGGATAGTGCTTCTCGGGACGTGCTCCGGCTTACAGCCGCTTAATTACATTTACTTAGGCTTGGGTTCTGTCTGATTGGCGATTTGCGGGTAAAGGGATAGCTGTTCTGCAGCCCCATTACGCGCTGCCCCAGCCTGTGCTTATGAATTTAATAACACAATTTACAGTACGCGACGTGAACGCCTTGCAAAAACAGTCTGCCAATGGGCTCCAGATGTCCAAACAAAGGCCCCGGCGTTCCCCTGAGACTTAACCCCCCCCCCCCCCCCCCTTCCCACAATATGATAGCAATTACGTTACGAAATTATATGGGAGCTGCTGATGAAATTGCATGTTGATGCATTAGAGGACTGACCGACACTTGTTAGCAGGACATAGATGGTGGTCAGAGGCATTCAGCACAACAACCTTGAAGAGGCAGCAGATCCAGCATGTTTGAAAACCTTTCTTGAGCTCTTCTGATGGCTTTGAAGTTGCGTTAATAACACTATCAAAAAACTTCAATATTAGCAATGAATTGTCTTAATAAGCTGCGATGGGCTGGCCCCTCATCCTGGGTTGTTCCCTGCCTCGTGCCCATTGCTTCCGGGATAGGCTCCAGACCCCCCGCGACCCAGTAGGATAAGCGGTTTGGAAAATGGATGGATGGATGTCTTAATGAGTACCTTGATTAAAAAATGTTTAATCAGATAAGTAAGACATCCCAAACGTTTACATTTTTTTGGCAGATGCATTTATTCAAAGTAACGCTTGTACATTTTTGTGAAAGCAGAGGCAGACAGTTCCTGGGGCAATTGGGGGGCTTAAGGATCCAGTTCAAGGGCCCAGTGGTGTAATGGCTTGGGCTAACTCTGGCTTTTGAACCGGCAACCTTCTGGTCATAGATTACAGTGTGTTAACCCACTGAGCCACATTCCATACTGTGCAATACACACTAGTCATTTCCTGGGTCCATGGCGTATATACGTAGACTGCCATCCTTTCACATGGAAGACCACCACTCCCCTATTCTGATCATTCTTAAAAAATACAAATACTTCGATTTTATGATAGTGTGGGTATCATGTGGTAAAACTTTACATTAACTGCCTTTATAATACATTCAAAGAACATTCGATGCGCCTTCATGATGCATTTATAATGCATTCATAGAACATTCAGAGGGCCTTCCTTATGCATTTGTGATGATTTCATAGAATATTCAGTGGTCCTTCATGATGCATTTATAATACATTCATAGAACATTCAGAGGGCCTTCATGATGCATTTATAATGTATTCATAGAATATTCATAAGCATTATGTCATTCTAACATACATTTAATGACTTTAAGATACATTAATATCAAACATTACACAGATACTAATGTTTGTTATTAGGGGGTGGGATGTTGGTACAGTGGTTAATACTGTTGCCTCGAAATAATTTACACAGAAATATTTTTCAACTGTTCAAAAGACATGTTTTTCATTAAAGTTTCATTAAATATGAACTCTGTAAGGCATGCCCTGTGGATTATTTCGAAATCCCTCAGGATACCATTGAGACTGAAGAAAATAAATTTGATTGGTTCTGTAGAAAAAAACGCAGGTTCTCCAAATGAGAAGAACACGTGCGCTAAAATGCCAGCCATGTGACGCATATAACCTTCATGGCTGTAGGAGAACCAAGTACGACAATTGGAAAAATATACTGCATTTGCCTCAGAATTAACACTGAAAACATCTTTATAGCTTATTATCAAACCTGACCTGACCTGATAAAACGATGGATTCTGAGGACATAATTACACAGCCAACCAAGGAGGAAGACTGCAGTGTAAATATTGCCCGCAATTTTCTCCATTCACTGGCAAGCGAATTTGAAAACGGTAACCTGACCCAGATTCAATTCTTTATTACAAAGCACTGGTACGAGGCACACGAATGGCTGTTTTGCCTCGGAATCATATCATGTTCATTATCGTAGCTCCTCTGTTAAATAAACCAGCTTTGTTCAGCGACTATGTCAGTTTGCCTGCATTGTTCGCTGGGGCTCCTCTCTCTGTTTGTTCAATAGTAGCCTTTCAAATTCGATTCAGTTTTGAATAAATACAGTATATTTTTGAGGGGGCTTGTGGCGTCTAACGCTGTGCCCACGGCCCTGAGTAACTGTACTAAATCCATTCCAGTTTGAAGACGGGAAGATGGTCCCAATGAACAGACACAGAAATAAATGCATTTTATTGAAAAGTATGAAAACATGGGAGAGTTGCCACAATGAAAGGAAAGGCTTAGCGAAACCGCTATTATGCTGAATTGGCTGCACGTGTTTCATTTGCATGCCAAGGAAACACTGCATTTGGGGTGAACCGTGTACTTTACTCCGAAAGTGAGTGAGCGCTACCCATACCCCCCTGTCCCAAAATCATTTACCCTCTAACTCCTTCGTTCAGGCTGCTTCAAGACCAAAAGTTCAGGAGATGCGATGAAAAACTTTTGTTCTTACAAATCCCGAACGCAAGGCATCCCTCTGCAGTAAAAACCACAGCAAAAAAAAAACGCAGCTACCCAAACAAATGTGACTGAAACCTTACATTATTTTATTTTTATAAACGAAATCAAGCACATTTTTATTTTTTTAAATTGGAGTTCTATGAAAATGGGAATTGAAAACACGCCATATGAGTATTTTTAAGCCTAGACTTGCGGGAATAGCAGGAACCCCGGCGGCTGCCTGGTGGCGGCGTCACCTGTCCTGTGTATCGTCACTCTGTCAGTGTTTACGGCAAATTCCGACGCTCCGCTGCATTTGAGCTAGACCGGCGACCGTGGAGAGACCATAGCGGAGGAGGGAGATCGCGAGGAGAGCCATGGGTACCGCTCCCTTTTGGGTGGTCTGGAGCTGCAATCGCAGCGCTGCTGGATAATACTGCAGGCCGCAAGATAATCACTGTTATTCACCTCAGTATCGTGTAAGCGTGCAGGCAGCCTTAAACCGCATATTTAAACAAGTAGAATTGTAGAGAGCGAGGAAGAAAAATGGAAAATATACCGTGAGTACTAAATTTTCCATTGGTAACAAAGAAGTAAAATGTACAAAAATCCTATATTTAAATCCGTAGTTATTGCGGAAGAGAGGTCCTTAGGAAAGCACACTGATCTTTCAAAGTCATTTTCTGGTCGTGTGTTTAACTAATTTAGTTTAATTTGATTAGAATAAAATTGCAGTAGGCCTATTACATAAAACATTCCACAATTATGAAACATTCATGACAGATTTTATAAGTGATATGGACATATTCTGTTATATCGATTGGGCGTAAATTAATCATCGTAAATGGCATCGTTGCTTATGTGTTTTTTAGAAAGAAATGAAAAAAAAAACTCGGTTATCCAATATTCGCTTAATGGTGTTCCAAGGTGTGGTTGCGGGCCAAAATCACTCACTCGCCACCAGAAATCCGTCGAGGAAAAAAAATAAATGTATTTTGGCACGGGTATGTTTAATGGATCTGTAAACCATTACTTTTCCAGACTGAAGCCCTCATTAACTCACGCGTGACGCGTCTCATGCTTAGCGCTTAGATTTATTTATTTGTCTGTTTGTTTTTATAAGGGGGTGCGCATTTAGTCGCGCTTTCACCGCGCCCGGGTGACAGAGTGCGACCGGGGGCACAAGCTTTCACCTCAGCAGCCACTCAGACAACCACTCCATTCAAACGAACTATTCACAATAAGTAATAATGACCACTTTGTATGGGGAGTTTAGCCGGTCTTTAGTTTCAGTATCAGATTTTAACAAGTGCGGCAGCGACGTAAGTCAAATCGCACCTTTAGGCTTCCTTTACATAGGCTTATTGATGTAAAAATCAGCCGTTCACAGGCTGCCTATTTAACGCAAAGACGACACCTACCTTTATAATTTAAATGCTCTGATTAGTCCCGTGAACACTAACAAGGCCTATTGTAGGCCAACTTGATTTATAATTTCTATTCACTACTGGCTATAGATATGGATTGTTAAACTTGACCAAAGGGAGTTTCATTTTACTCGTAAATCAGAGTAAAATGTCCGTAAATCAGAGTTCCAAAAAAGTGTGAAACGATTTTAATATAAAAGAACAACTGTGAGCAGAATTTAGCTGGATGGACATTTATTTGCATCTCAGAATTCGTGCGCGCACACTGAACGGATTATGCGTCACGCGTGTTTTTCATTATGTATTCTGAATCGAACTGCAGACTGCATTAAAACGTAGTTTTATTACAAACTAACAGAAGAACTTTTCAAGGCACACACAAGCACCGCATTTACAGTGCTGGATGTTCATATCAGTTTCATAAATCATGTCAAAGGGGCCCAGAGATGTGTACATTCCTTTGAACCACGATTAGCAAACGTGAAATGAAAGCATTTAAGACTCGGCCGCGATGGAACCGTTTAAGCAGTCAGGGCTGCCACTCAACATGAATGATTGGGCCCATTGCTTTCGCCGCGTTGCGTGGTCATACATACGAATGCATCGTGGTTCAGCACAGCTGTCCCGGGGGTCAGAGCTATAAGCGTGCAACTGCCCGTCAGACCCTCGCAGCTTCCCCGTTTTCCTTGGTATGTGTCACCTGTAGACCTCCTCACTTCTCCTCAGGATATGCTGGTCTTCCTCTGAAGCAAATTCTGAAGCACATCTATGTCAAATCACAGTTGTTTATGTCGGGATATTTCCTTATGCAGAAATTCAGGCTAAAATAACTGTCTTGTGAATTCATGAGCATGCTGGGATTGAACCTACAGACTTGATTTCTGGTTTCATGACGTTACCACCAAGACAGCAGACAGAGCCATACAGTAATGCTAACCCTAACTGCCAGGTTCCTTTGCTGGCCCGCAGACTCCTAGAACAGACACCCCCCAGGGAAGAGAAATCTGGGATCGAGGCTACAATTGTCCTATCCTCTTTGCTTGGCTTTCCAGACTTATGGCACCATTTTGGATTATGTAAAGTTAAAAGTGACTCCCTCCATTTCTCCTGTGCAGTATGCCAGTTTTTATCACAACTTACTGGACCTCTTCTGCCATAAATGCTCTTCCCTTAATATTCAGTAACAAAGGTGAAAAATGTAGACATTGCTTAAATTTTTCTAATGCATTAATTATACTTCTGTCAAGACCCTGCATCTACTGATTTTTAACTTTCATATTAAATTATTATAGACTTTAAGGTAATTCTGGTACAGATACCTGTTTTATTTATTTTGAGGGGTGTGGTAATCAAGGTGATTCGATTGTTGGTTCTTGCCTTGAATAATATCTTCAAACACCTCACTGTTAATTTTGAATTCTCATTAAAGTGGTTTCCGTTACTGCGATACTCGAAGTATCTGGTTCCACCTAGTGGTCATTTTGTGAAATTATTCCAACTAAGGTGTATCTGTCTTAATTTACGCTCTAGTTCAGTTTGTAGACAGTTATCTTTGGTCACTGTTACTGGCATTAGAACAGACACGTTAAGACATCAAAAACAGATTTAATGATCAATATCATTATAAATTATAATTAAATTAGAAGTATTGCTGAATAAATTATATGTCGTGGATTCCGTGAAATCATTTCATGCTGCGTATATGATAGGCTATAAAATATGCTGATTTTGTTACATGGCCGGTTCTTTTTAACTAAAGACCTCTGCATCTTTGTACTAGATAAGCAGTTGGAAGATAAATGGACGGATGGATGTACATTCTGTAAAGGACACTACAGCGGGGCCTGCCTGACACTACCAACCTCTGAGCTACAATCCCTATTTACAACCATACCCCCGATCCCTAGTAGCAAACACGGGGGTAACTTAATAGTTTGTACACTGAACATTTTCTTTAGGGCTGAGTAATACGAAAGACTTCTAAGTCTGGGACTCTATAGTTTAATACCGGTGGCATATGTTGATAATTCCAAGACTGTAATTGCCCCCTAAGTGGCTCTGAATGGGATTATCTATGAACCGACTGATAAATATAGACACCCTTGCGTTGTTCGTTTGGGAAAAGCTGTGTTTTGTCTCCGCTGTAAAGGTAATACTATTTGCTATATAAGACGCAGAATGCCTGTTGACTTAAATCAGTGATAAACATTTGGCTCTTAATCGGAGATGTTGCCTAGTTTGCCCTGACTCCATTCTGGAAGCCCTCGGAGCTGTTTTTAATCTGCAGTAACTCCTCTCAGTAAGCATCGATGACTCTCTCTCTCTCTCTCTCTGTAGGCTGGTTTCACGTCTTATGGCAGCACTTCAGACAGAGCAGCTCGTTAAAACTTGGGAGCGCAACTGGAGAAACTAAGTGTTGGACATTAACCGGGAATTGGCTCGTTAAACGACGGCATTTCATTGATTCGCTACGCGATTAATTTGCTAATCGGTTTTCTTTGACACGTAAACGTGTTCATTAACATCGCCCCCGAAGTGTGAAACACCCCGGTTTTGGGTGAGGTGAGTCTGGTACAGAATTTCTCCTGGTTCACGCCAGCTAATGATGGCTCATATGAAACTAATATGTAGGACGATTCGTACGGTTCTTCCGCCTTTCCCCAGTGGGGAAGCTGTCTTCCTGGAGATGTTTTTATGTGCTGTTCCGGCTCTGCTTGCACCACGCACATATACCGATCCCATCAGGACGAAAGGCATTGATGTAATTTAGTCACAGTTTAAACAAATTAACTTGCTAACAACGTATGTTTGCTGGCATTGTGCAAACACTGAGCTTTGGAACACAATGCATAGATGATAGCATATTTCATTCCTAGGTTTTGTTCAAACAACACTCGCATACTTTTTTCGGACTCGTGCAAGGTCGTCATGCCTGGGGGGTGGCTTGCTGGCTTTTTACATCCAGTGTTTTTTTCTCCAGTAATTACCTTAGGGATTCGTTTTTTCCCTGCCTTTTCCATATAATAATTCTGCAGAGCTGTAACTATGTCAACATTTTTCCCTTTTCAAATGCACGTATAAGGTTGTTGCCAAATGTTTGCTAAGCTTTTTGGGGGCAGTCATGCAAGGACCTGCGCTATTGACTGTGGCTTCCTAGTGACTGCCCCCTACTGGACCTGAATGGGCGCCATCACAGACGTCTGTGTACCAGGGTCAGGTGACTAGCATGGGTCTTGGCGTACAGATTTACTTTAATGTGCTTAGTGCAGCTCTTGTTTCTGCGATGCCGTTTTGGGGGCCCTAAGTAGAGCTGGACTTTGGGTTCTGGATGTCCCATCAAACCAGTGGTGCATCAACTTGTAGTCAAGATCCATCCATCCATATGTCCATCCATCCATCTTCTATACCCGCTATGTCCTGAAATGCCAGAGATTACAGGAAAGACGTTGACCAAGAGAGTAGAGATACAGCCAGAAATAAACAGGATCAGGGAGGAATTGGTATCAGTCTTATTTTCCCTTGGACCATATTAGAACTGATCATCAGAGTATGTCATCAAACGTGAAACGCGGTCAGTGCCAAGAAAGCAATTAGCCAGGGCTCCATCCGCGACCTCAGGCCGTTGAGCGTTTGGTTCGAACCACAAATGGGCGCCGTTTCGTGCCGCGAGCTTATGAGACTCACTCTGCCTGGTTTTTGTTGACCTTCAGAGTGACATTAAAGTCCTGCTTCGTCACTGAGGCTATTGTTGGCACGTGGATGCAAACTCATCATCACTTTAACTTTCAAGGGGCTTGTAGCAAATGTTGCTGCATTTCCACTAATGTCAGCAACGAAACACAGTTAGTGCGTATGAAGGTATTACATGGCATCCATGAACCGGAAAAGCAGCTGACAAAAACTTGTCCGTCTTTATTTATTATGGTTATTTAATGTAGTTGTTTAGCAGGCACTTCTGTTCACAGTGCCTTAAAGTGCTTAAAAGCTTTCATTTAACCCATTTATACAACTGGATATACTGAACCAATTATGGTTAGGTGCCTTGCCCAAGGGTTACGACAGCAGAAGCATCCTGGCGCGTCACGAGCAGCTTATTTGCAATGTCTACCGTGTCATCTGTCATCCAGAGGCTGTGAGTTGGCGCCCATGTGTCTGCACCGGCATTTCTGGCGACCTCTAGTGGCTGAAGGAAACACGCCGGTCCTTCTGATACAGTTGCAGCTCCCGGGGGTCTGGGATGACCCAGATAGCTGGAAACCGTTCGTCGCCCTCCATCAACACTTCAATCTCAGTGCGGGCCAACTCTTCCAGCTCAGGGGTCATTTCCGGGCACCAGTCGGTGCTGAATTTGTCCCGCGTCTCCCAGAGAAAAGCCTCTAATTCCTCAGGCTCCTCCCCAAATAGATAGTCTACAGGGATTAGGGTGCAAAAGAAGCAGAGTGGAACACAGTGGGTGAGACACACACACACACACACACACACAGACCTGTATTCATGTCTTTGTGGGGACCGTCCATTCATTTCCTTTTTGCAAATCCCACCCGAGGCTCACCTGCCAGGTCGTGGATGAGGTCCCTGATGAGGTGTCCGATGATGGCGTACAAGACTGTCACCACGATCAGCGTCGCCATCAGCAGGTACAAGACATACTTGGGCAGGTGGATGGCATCCCGTGCGGGGGGGACGTAGTTCTTGAACAGAACTTCCACCTGCTGACTGTCCTGATACGAGCTGACATCCATCGCTCCCGTCCCTGACTCTGCTCCTCTTCGGACACTCAGTGCTCCCCCCCCTAAAAGCTTCACGGTGATGGGGGGAGCCTCCTCACCATCCCCACCTGTTCTCTCACCTACGGTGGGCCACCTATAAGGCAAAAACATGTGAGGTCATCATGTGATATCGCCGCTCCTAACTGACAATGTCTCTCTCTGTGTCAGCTTCTCGTCAAAGTGTCCCGTTGGCGTCCCTCCAGCCAAAGTTGCCGAATATGTCCAGCTTTCTATACAGTAATCCATCCCAGCCCACAGTACAGAACTGATTCACCAGTATCCTTGTAAGTGGTTATGACTGCCGGCTTAAATTTGTAATACAATTGTAGACCTCACTGAGTAACCTTCTTCTGATGGTTTAAATAAACTTTCCACTCTTGGTTGATAAACGTAAAACAAATGACTTGTGACTAAAGATGAAATCTTGAGTGCATATTTGATTCCTGAATCCTATGTAGACTGGAATCCACTCTTAAACTTCAGAGAAGAAACGTTTACCTGTTACTTCAGATATAAAGTAACGGTTTTGCCGTTTTCCATCTAGCTGAACTCCTTATGGTTATTCAGCAAACTGGTGAAATCACTGTAAAAGTGAAGGAAGATTAAAAGATGAGAATGTTGCACGTACTTACTAAGGAAACTCCGCTTTGCAGGCTCAAGCCAAGCTCCCCGGGAGCCTCTCAGAGAAGACAGAGGGCTGATGAAGGAGCTGCTATCCTGACCGCTGTCTCCACTCCCACCGCCTCAGCTGGCCCTCTGGCGTCACAGCTGAGCCATCCAAGCGCATGGTGAGCTGAGCTCGGCTTACAAGAAAGTGGACCTAAGGACTACTGAAGGACAACGTCCGGAGGAGGGTGAGGCATGGAAATCCCAATGACAGGCAAGGTACTTGGAACACGTGGGGCGGGGAGGGAAAGGTTGACGCTCTGCAGTGTAAATTAGGAAGTCGTTAATCATAAGCTGCTGGGCAGCCATGACAAAAGCCACCACCTACAACTCCTTATATAAACCTCAAATCTGAGTCTGAATAATCAGTAGCAAAGGTGTTTCTGGGTTAGTGCAGGTTAGATATATAACAAAACGAATCAAATGTTTGAAGGCCTGCAAATGGATAAAGAGGGATGTTGACATTCGGAAGCACAAGATCACTTCCTACCCAGGAACATCTTTGTCTCTCTGCCTGACACACTGAAACACCCTAATCAGAAACACCCTAATCACCCTAATCGTGTGGAAATGCGAGATTTCGAATGGGTCTTCCGACATCTTTGATGACATTTAGAGATGCTTTAATAATATTTTTATACAGGGTAGTTTTGCTTTTTTTGTTAGTAGTCACTAAAAGTGAAACTTTCATTCTGAATATTGATAAGATTGTGGTTTTTCCAGACCGCATGTCAGTTTTGCTTTTGTGCTGAATTATCGTGTTTTACTAAATTCAAACTAGCGTTTTGAGAAAATTGAAATTGAGATTAATTCCTATACTTATGTATCTACTGCAATAACCGACAATGTCCAAACATTTCCAGTCATGACTCTACCTTGGTTGAGGCGTTTGGAAATACAGCAAATAGCATGTACATTATTAATATTGGAATAAACTATTGTACTGGATTGTACTGAATTTTAAAGAAATGTTCCAGCACTGTCAAAAACAAACTTGTTAAAATGTTTAGTACTAGTACATGTTTTTTTCCCCCAGATGTCCAGGGCAAAGCATCTTATAAATCACGGACATAGAAGAGATCTCCATTACAGACAGGATTTAGATAATCTCTGTTACTCAGCCTGAAGCTTCGATGACCTGGATACAACTAATCTGGACATTTACAGCTGCTAAATTCCCACTGACGGCAGCTAAAGATAATTGATAATTGGATGTAGTAGAGGTGAGGCATGAGTTACAGCTAATTGTTTATTTAATACAGATCAGGACATTTCAATCACAGACTCTCAGCATGACTGAATTTAACTCAAGTTCAGATCATACAAGTGTTAATCTGTCAAAACAACTTGTCAGTTCACTGCAATACAAAGCATTGGCTGCTTTGAAACAGTGCATGAGTAACTTACCACCTCAGTCTATGTACATGCAAAGCTACACAAAGCAGTGTTCAGAATGAGAATACAGTGGGAAGAGCTTTAGGTGTCGCATGCAAAGGATGTATTTACAACCCTCCATACAAATAATCCTGGATGTAGCTGACAGCTAAACTGAAATGGCCAACAGAACAGAACACGTTGACTGTGGGACAGCTGTGTTGGGAAAGGTGCTACGTAAAAAAATATAGATTTTCTTTTTTCTTCAGCAGAAATCGATATGACTCCGGAAAAAGAGTCAGGAGAAGTTTGCGGTTGGATGAAAGTTGGTAAAAGGAATGAGCCATTGCTGACTTTGAGTTGAATGACCTTTGTATCACAGCTCTGGTATCATTACGTTGGTGGAGATGTTTGCCTGTGAGAAATATCATTCAGGCAGGATTGCTTGGAAGTCCGTTTCATTTATTCCTGTAATGCTGAGTCTCACTCTGGCTACATTTCACAGACGGAAAGGGATTTTCTGTAAGTTACAAAGAAAATTGTAGCCATATTAATTTCTCCGTTCCTCATCTTGATCTTCAGCTGGATTCACTTATTCTGCGAGTCTCATATTGCCTTCATTGATTTAAGTCCAACTGTGATGCTTTCAGACTGAAATGGCCTGAAGGAACAGGTGAATGGAGGATCCTCCTGAGAGATTGATATGTCTGAAGATAGTACCCACAGACACAGGTAACTGTGACCTTTTTCTCCTTGAAAGAAACTGCAAATTCACATGGAACGAACTGAAAAAGTGCCTTCAGCTGGGGCCTGGCCTTACGTTCACCGCTGTCCTGCACCGGTCTTTGTGGGTGTCGCAGAACCAACGGGCAGCTCGGAAAAACGTCTCGGAGAAAATTGACTTTCAGAAGAATATAAGCAGCCTGGATGAAAACAATCGGAAAGCAAAACAGTAATGGGTGTTGCGTTGAAAATAAGTTGGGTATTTAACTTCCTAATGATGAATGAGATGACTGATCATACGTGGACATTATCCACAGGAGCTGAACTATTCGTTCACCTTCATCGTGGTCAGGGTCACTGAAGACAAGGAAACCTAACAATAACATTAAATAATCAGCTTCACCACATTCCGCAGGCTCGTGTCTACGTGAAATTCCAAGGAGATCCGGGGAGCTGCAGTTAACCTGAGATACGACTCCACTGCTGAACTGTTTTGCGCAAGGCGTCAATCGAACCTGCGACTTCAAAGACTGTGTTCCATTTTTTTTGTTTGCCTGTCCCTGATACGAGTTGTGACAGCATCACACCGTTTCATGTCCGTGTAATAAAAAAAAATTAAAAAAAAGACTGGCAGATTGGTTGCTTGCAGAAACAAGATTAAAAAGAAAAATAAATCGATGCTCATAGGAATCAAAGAGAGCAACACATCCTCAGGGCATTAAGAACGTACGGTATAGATACTATTCAGCTTCGATAGGCTACATCAGCAACCAGTTACTAACGAGGTGAGTTCAGGAGAAAATGTCTGGAAATACCTACTGGCCGCTTCCAGTGCTGAAAACCATGAATACTGGTGCCAGTGAGCTAAGATGGATCGTCCTCGTCTGGGTCATACACTCCAAGCCAATAGACGCATATGTAGCTCCAGAAAAGGATGGTGATGAGGATGTTCATGGTGACATTAAAGATCATAAGAGGATGCATGTTTCTTGTCTCGTTTCTGTTGATTCTGACTGGGCGACTGTCCCTTCACCTGGGTGACAGTTCCGATGGAATGCCTGCTTCACTTTGTCGCCTGCTTCGTCTTTATACTGGTTAAACAACCCTCATCCCATCTCCCTCCCCCAGACTGACCTAGATCAGTATGTCTCCACATCTCAGCTTATCCTTTAGCCTCCTCCTGTGGACTTGCTATATGCAGGCTGCCCCCCTTTCAGTCACTAACCTTTACTACAAGTGTTTACTGTATCTGCTACATATTCACTGCCACCTGGAGTCACTGCCCTGTATTATAGGAGCCTACAATCTACCATGCATTTCATGCTTAGATTCTGCACACTCGTGGTCTCCAGCACACACATGGAACCATGGCAGAGACTTGAACCCTGGTCCCAGAGCTGTTAGGCAACAGTGTTAACCAAGACAGGTTCTGCTAAATAAGGTCATGCTCAGGTTTGTCTAGCAAACGCAGATCTCCACATAACATGCCCAGAGTGCACCCCTCTGACCTCCTTTGAATGCTGCCAGGATTAACTTCAGCCAGCCAATAAAGTTTCGTCGTTACGAAACCGCATCTAAAGGACCACTGTGGCTTGTCTGAGTTACGGGGCAGGGTGACAGCGTGATACCACACGATTAGCCGTGGCCCACCTTCACCACGTGAGACTTTATTGGGAAGTCTGTGGCCTAATGGAATTTGTTTTGTCCACACAAAATCCATTCTCCAGGCTTAAAAATACTCATTAATGAGAATTATGTAAGAAAATGATGTAACTTGGGTAATACTGAAACACTGTATAGGAGACTAGCTGATAAAATAATACTACATATTATACTAACCCTAAGATGTCCAATCTGATTTATTCATTACATGTTCGTCAGCAAGAAAGGAAATCCTCTTAAACATAATCTCCAGTCTGACAGGCCAGTAGTGATGTGGATGTGGGTGTAAATGAAGTCAAGACAAAATTACAGATCGATTATTCTAAATAAAATATATCCTGTTTCATGGGAAGTTTACAAATGATCATATATAGGAAATGCATAAGTGTGAATGTGTGGATCCTCTTTATCAGTGTAACAGCAAATAATTTCAATGAATTCCACCCATTCAAGCTAATTTAAATAATATGAGCTGGGTGGAAAACTAGTTGTGAGTGGCACTGGTGAGACAGTCTGGGAATTTAATGGGAACTAAGACATTTGTAATCTGATCATTTCAGAAGCGTAACATTGCCAGATGAGCATTTTTATAGTTCAACAAATTCACAGCATTGCATATGTGTGGAATTTTGATGTCGATCATTGTTACTGTCGGATGTTTTCATTTGACGTTTTTATTGCCAGTCACCGCAATACAAACGAACAAAAAATATCGTAAAACCCACGAATGGCTTCATGAATGTTTCAAACGATCTAGAAGGGAGAATGTTAGTCAGCTTTGACACAATGGTAGTCAAAAGTATTTTGCTTTTCTCTTTTAATTACCCGTCTTTTATTGAACACTTTTCAATGTGGTCACTACTTCAATATCATGAACTATCCAGAGCTGGGGATTCCAGGTCCAGAGAGTACAAATCCAGACCAAGATTTTGTTTCAACCAACCAGCTGAGTCCTCTGTGACTCTTTATGCTCGACCGGCTGGTTGAAACAAAATCTTGGTCTGGATTTCTACTCTCTGGACCTGGAATCCCCAGCTCTACTTCAATCTCACTATAACAAAATATATAATGGAGCCAGCTGGCTATTCTCCACCTAAAACTGCTGTTTAACCTCTTATATAAAACAACTTAACACCTAGGAAGCAGAAAAAAAAAATCAGAAATAAAAATGTATGCCTGAGTAGAGGGGAAAATGGTGCTGTGCCTGTATTTTGTAGTAAAAGACACTTTTTTTCTAAGTCGTATGGACACACAAACTCATTTGTTGTAAAAAGAATACAGAATATCACTATCATATGAACGCTGTTCAGTTTCATTCTCTATGCGTTACATCAGCGTTTCTCAAACTATGGGCTGCGGACCGGTGAGAGGTGAGAGGGTTCCTGCCAGTCCATTGGGCCTCGCTTCTGCACCAATCAAAATTCAGTCAGATCAGGTCAGGTATAATCTGCGGTGCGGGAGGGGGGGGGTTGGGGCCGGTCGTTTATGGAGGACCCTGCAGCCCCAAAGCTTGACATGATTGGTCTCCAGGACAAATAAGTTTGAGAAACGATGCTTTAGATGATGAAGAAAAAAAAAATACTTTGCCCTCTGCTGGTGAAGTAGATGTATCACCTTGAAGGTGAAGTGGAGAAGAAGGATGGACACGCAGGTAAGAGATAAAAACAAAGTCTTTATTAAAATGTAGGCCTGAGCAGATTGTCATTCATTCTGATGCTGCAGGACGTATTCGCAGAAAAGTGAACGGACTTCCTCTGCTGCTGGGTCATCGGCGGAGGCGGGCAGCGAGGCGCATGGCTGCGGACTCCTGTCCCGACTCGCCTCATCCAGCCACTCGTCCAGGACGCTGTCCCGGTGCACCTCACACACGTTGTGCAGGATGCAGCAGGCCAAGATCATGCTTGGCACCAGGTCCAGGCCACAGTCATTGTGCTTGTACAGGCACTGCCAGCGGGCTTTGAGGCGCAGGAAGGTGGCGTCCAAAACGTCCCGCGTGCGGTTCAGCCGTTCATTAAAGGCCCGCTGCCCTGGCGTCAGCCGTGGCGAGGGCGTGTAGCTCTTCAGCAGCCACGTCTGCAGTGGGTATGCCTCGGTGCCCAACAGCAGGTACTGGAGCGGCCTGCCCATGAAAGGTCGGGGCGGCTGCGGGGAGAGAGCGCCCTCGGCGGCTGCTGCCCACAGTGTGGAGTTCTGCAGGATGATCGAGTCCTCAGTGCTGCCTGGGAAGCAGGCGCACACGTCCCAGAACTGGCCCAGCCCGTTGACGGTGCCTTGCAGCACCACCGACAGCCAGCCCGCGCTGTTCCTGTAGTGGGCGTTATTGCCGGAGGGGGTGACGATGGGCACATGGAGGCTGCCCACAACGCCAACGCAGTGCGGGAAGCCCCAGCGCCGCTCGTAGAGCCCGGCGGCCTCGTCCAGCTCCTGCACGCCGGGAGGCCGCAGACAGGCCGGCCCCAGCAAGGCGGCGATGCTGTGACACACGTCCCGGACACACTTGCACACGGTAGAGCGGCCCATGCTGAACAGGGCGCCGATGGTGCGATATTCCATGTTGGTGGCCAGGCGCCACAGAGCCACGGCGACGCGCTTCTCCACGGGCAACGCTGGCCGGAGACGCGTGTCCCGCTTGGCCAGCCGCGCCTTCAGCTTGCCGCACAGGAAGAAGAAGGTGTCTTTGCTCATGCGGAACTTCTCCAGCCAATCGTGGGGCTGGAATTCCTTCATCACCACCCGTTCCCACCAATCCGAGCACTTGATGGTGGTCCACACACGTGTGCGGTGATTACAGGGGCAACTCGTGCTGTACGCTATCAGCACCTGGGTGGGGGAGAGAAGATCAGACTGTGAACACATCTGCTTTGCTGGTACAGGAATTTGCTGTGATTGAGGTATCTGCCCACCCTATAGGAAGTCAGTGGACAGTTTCCATGAATTATAGATGTTGATTAAAGAAAAATCAGTGGAGACAGATGAACAATTACAAGAATTAAAATATTGTTGAATGTTTTTGCAGCAGATGAGTTATAGATGCAGCAAAACTTCGGCTTGAAGCTGCTGGATGGACAGGACAAGATGGGGAGGTAAAGCGATACAACTGTACATTTGTGAGGCAAATGTACGAGACTTTTTAAACGTCAACCTCAAACCTGTTCTGCAATCATGATTTACTGTTGAATTGGAAATTTATAACTACACCGTTGACAATATCCCCAATCTTCCAAGACAGTAAAAATATATGCAAATTCACTTTCTGTATTTTATTTAGGAACAGGATAGGTGCTTTTCTGAACTGCTGTGTGTATAGCCAACATATAAACTAACTTCATACGAGCATCGCGTTCAGATTGTGCCCTGCAGCGTATTCAGGCTGCCCCTATGCATGCTTTACCATGAGCATCCTCCGCTGCCTCTGCAGGAAATGCTGCCTGTGTGCGATTCGGCGCCGGACCTCGTTCCGCCTTTTCGCCTCGGCGTCGTTCATGTCCTTTCTGCGCTTCATAAGCAGGTACATGAGCAGGAGGACGAGCGGCCGCGGCGCCTCGTCACCGGCCATTTTCGCACACGCTCCGGGTCCTGCTGCACTTGCGGCGGTGGGGGCGGGGACACGGGGGCGGCGTTGAGCGCAGGCGCTGTGTAGCTCGTCCATGTAAAAGCGTTACTTTCCCGTGAAGGCAGTCTCCTCGGTATGCTGTTTTGGATGCATTTTACGTACTTTATTTGAATTCCTGTGACCCCATACTGATTTCCAGATGCTCTACCCGAAACTGGGAAGGAATGTTATGCCTGTCTGTCGGAATCCGTCTTTTAAAAAGCTGTAGTTCCTAAGCGTTCACTTTTTACATCATGATGAGTTATTTAATATTTTCATTACTTAACCCACCCAGCTACTGTGGTGAGAACTCCAACTGATCTCCGCGGTATCACTTTCAATAAACACTAGCCAATGAATTACAGACTGATAAGGAATAAATACGTAACTAGATCGTAATTACAGCTTTAGTGTGGTTATCTAACCAATAGCTCTCACACTTCCCCCGAGACCTTTTAATTCATGCTTTCCGGTTTTCTGGTCATCGTGTGAATAAATAGATTAAAGCCAAGCTAAAACAGCTTGCAGAATAGACAAGTTCCAACATTTACGAAGACTGGTGATTGCAATCGTATGTTGTATTAATAGTTAATATAATCAGAGCGATGTGGCGTTTTGTTGGTTGGTAGTTTTCACGCATTATTAGTGCGTGTCAGCGGGTTAGCTTTGTAGCCAGCCAGTTACACAGACAATAGACATGTTAGCAGTTAGCAGACTAGCGGTCACACATTGAAATAAAGCGGGTTTCCCTGACAACGCAGATTGGCTTTTTTTGTATTGATTCAAATTGTACGACGTCATCACGCCGGCGCCCAGCATGCACCGCGGCCCAAAGGATAGCAAACATTCTTGGTGTCGTCCATGTTACATCGGGACTGGGGAAGAATAAGGCGAAACCTGACTAACTGCACTGTGGGAATTGGTGAATTTGCGGATGGCTGTTGGCCTCTTATCCTACGCGAGTTAAGGCCGGCTGCTTTGGGGTTTTTAATCCGCATATGCCAAGAAGCAGTTGGCCCAGAGAGTTTAGGATCGCCAGTCTCCTGAGCTGAGGTAGGCGACTACAACTGAACCTAAACAATATTCTAGCTAGAAAGCCACCAATATTTTCTTCGTAACGTACGATTAATACGGTATCTATGCCATAATATGTCCTTCTGGAACTGTCTCCGTAGCAAGAAGACGTAATCATTTGCATTTTTACTTTAATTTCGAATTGCCTTTATTCTGCAATATTTGCGAGAGCTGGGTGTGAAGTATTATTACTTTGGTGGTCGCATTTCTGCTGACCACCAGTTATGGTACATCAGCTTGTACTGTTATTGTTTGTATTTAATATTGAATTGTTGATCATCGTTTCATGAGAATAAGGTATTACCTGAGATACTTAGATGAATAGGAATCGATCAGCTGGACTGGTGACTGGTGAATGTGCAGAAGGAATCGGTATCTCGGTAATGGGTGGGGACACGCTGACAGCTGTACTTCGATGTTCACTAAGTATACTTTACTGCTCGAGAGTGTTTTGGCTCCAGATGGCGAGCTGTTGGTCACTTTTAATTTTAAAATGAACTTTCGTGCACTGAGCCAAACTAATTACTTGCTTAATGTATGAATGTTTAAGCAGCTGTTGTACACAAAGCGTGTCAGGCGGTGACTTGTACTAGGCATTTCTGTTCCTGGAAGAACCTTCTCTTCTCTGAAAGCCGTTCGGTTGGGGTAATTTTAGATTTGGCACAAGGGCACCTGGTGTCTGAAGACAGCTGTTGGAATGATCTGTGTGCGCTTTCCTTTCACTGGAGAAGGTGTAGAGAAGCTTGATGCTGTTACGACGTGGCTAACAGACCTTTGCTTTTGCATGATGAGCGTTGGGAGCTCTTCAGGAATATTGCGGTGTCTAACTGAGATTGCTTGCTGTCAGTGATCGAAAAGGCGACAGTTCGAATTCTGTGTTCCACAGAACAGCCTCTGGGTGCTTGAGTAAGGTCCACCCCCCCCCAAAAAAAAAGAGAGCTCCAGGAGTGCTGACCCAGCACTCAGACCCTAAACTTCACTCTTACCTCTCTCTCTCTCTCTGTCTTTTGAAAAAGAAAGTTTTCAATGTGTTTTTCTACTATACTTGTTCTCTGACTTGTAAACGGATGTTAAATTAAGATTCGGTTAATTCTTTCAAACCCATCCTGTGTTAGGTGCTCGGCGTAAAACACGACGCATGGTTGTCCTCTGTGGTTGTACTCATGTTTGTTGCGAGGAATGCTTAGTGTCAGTGGGAACAAGGTGTGAACAAGGCAGGCTAGTCAATCTCTGAGTATCACTGCAGCTCTGCCTTTTGTTTCCCCTGGGCGTGTGCAGACTACTGGCCGCCGGCACGCCGAGTCCTGCTGCGGCCCCCAGCTCCTTCCCTGCCAGTGGGTTCCCTCCCACTCCGGTCCAGCCATGGATCAGGACTATGAACGTCGGCTGCTGCGGCAGATCAACATCCAGAACGAGATTCCCAGCCCCATTGTGAGTTTCCATAAGGATGCATGTTGGCCGTGACTCATTCTAGATTTCCTGTTTCCTCATGGTTTCAGTGGTGGGGGCAGTCAGAGAGGACATGTCTTTTGAAATTCATGACCCAGTAGGAATAAAGACTTCAGTAACAACTTATCAGTGCTAATTCCTATGTTTCCTTTTACATGGGATTTTCGCCTCTACAGTGTAACACAAAACTTTGAGATCTTCAGAGGTCTGTTTGGGTTTCCAGGGGAGGTTAAGTGGCACTGAGGTCTGTTGCACTCAGATCCTCCTTCGGAAAAGTCCTCCTCAGATCCAGCCTATTGTCTCCAATTGGCTTTGCAGTGGTGATGTTGAGATAACTCTATGTGCCACATGACTGCCTGGGCTGTGGAGGAAGGGTCCTCTTTCCCAGGGTGGGGATGCAGTTGGTTTAGAACTTTCTACTTCATATTCAATAGGAGAACCAGCTTCCTGCAGAGGAAACATTGGCATTGTCTTCTCTTATTTTTTTGCCTTGCAGAAAGTGACGGAAGTGATGCGATCTCTGACGCCCACTAACTCCCCGCTGTCCTCACCCAGCAAGCATGGTGACCGGTTTATTCCGTCCCGCGCTGGTGCCAACTGGAGCATCAACTTCCACAGGATCAATGTAAGCCCCTGAACACTGCCCCCTTCAGGGCTGCCAACTCTGTCGCATTCGGCAAACTCTCTCGCTCACCCAAGAAATCTTATGGCAGATCTGTATCATTGCGTTATAAACCTAAAATTAGCAACATCAGAAGCATTGGGGTACATTGCAATTAATTAAACTGTTACATGCATGTAAATGCATGTGCGTGACTGTGCAGGCGTGTTTCGAATGGAAATCACTCCAGTCACCCGATCGAAGGTGGCCACCCTGCCTGAAACTTGCATTGTTGATTAATACTGGGAAATGCCTGTTTGTAGGAGAACGAGAAGTCGCCCAGTCAGAACAGGAAAACCAAGGACGCTACGTCCGATACCAGCAAAGGTGATCTTTGCTCCCTAATTATCTACGTCCCGATTCCTTATAGTATAGCGTAATTCTGTAGGGGTGGTTTGAGACTTAATGGCCACCTCCTTGCTCTTTGTCCAGCGGATGGGCTGGCGTACTCCGCCCTTCTGAAGAATGAGCTGCTCGGTGCTGGCATCGAGAAAGTGCAGGATCCCCAAACGGAGGACCGCCGTCTGCAGCCGTCCACTCCCGAGAGGCGGAGCCTCTTTAATGTCAGTGGAGCCCTGCCCCCAGCATTATAGCCCCGTCCTTATTTGGAGGACTTGCCTTTTAATTGGTCTGTCTGTTCCCGGCCTGCAGTACTCAATCAGCGCCAAGCGCTCCACCCCTGACGATGGAAACAGCATCTCGCCGTATTCCTTATCGCCCGTCAGCAGCAAGAGGTAAGGAATCTAAACCATAGATCAGGTATGGAGTCATGTAGGATCATGTTATAATCACACACAGTAGTTTTAAGGTCTGTGGGTCTGATGGTTCACTAGAGTAAACATTGCGGAGTCCATACATTATATGATGTCTGTTATTTTAAGTATCCACTCACGTTCTGCGTTTGCCATGTCCTGTAGTCAGAAGCTGTTGCGCTCGCCGCGGAAACCCACCCGCAAGATCTCCAAGATCCCCTTCAAGGTGCTGGACGCCCCCGAGCTGCAGGACGACTTCTACCTGAACCTGGTGGACTGGTCGTCCCTGAATGTGCTGAGCGTGGGCCTGGGCACCTGCGTCTACCTGTGGAGCGCCTGCACCAGCCAGGTACCGTGGCGATGGGCCGTTTCCATGGCTCCCGTTTCCGATTCAGTCGGAGGCCACCGGTTAAACGGCTCTCGCCCGCTTGCAGGTGACCCGACTGTGTGACCTTTCGGTGGAGGGGGACTCTGTCACCTCCGTCGGGTGGTCCGAGAGGGTGAGTACCCGTGCTTTCATCCCTCATCGCCGGGTAGTCTCGTCTACATCGTGGTATTCTGACAGGCGCACTGTTTCCAGGGTAACCTGGTCGCCGTGGGAACGCACAAAGGCTTTGTGCAAATCTGGGATGCTGCCGCCGGCAAGAAGCTCTCCACGCTGGAGGGGCACACGGCTCGAGTCGGTGAGGCGCCTTTGCTTTTATTCTTTCACGCATTGCGTTTGAAGGTTCCTCTTCGCCAGGCCTGCGTTAACCCCGCCTCCTCCCTCCCCCCGGCAGGGGCGCTGGCGTGGAACGCGGACCAGCTGTCGTCGGGCAGCCGCGACCGCGTGATCCTGCAGCGGGACATCCGCACCCCGCCACTGCAGTCAGAGCGCCGCCTGCAGGGTCACCGGCAAGAGGTTTGCGGCCTTAAGTGGAGCACAGACCACCAGCTGCTGGCCTCCGGGGGCAACGACAACAAGGTGTGTGTGTGGGGGTGGGTGGTGATGGGTGTGTGCTGACATTGTTTAGCTCGGGTCTTTATTGTTGAGCCTTTCCCACCCTTAATCACTGTCGTAGTCTTACGGTGGTGAAATTTTGTTTGGTCCATCAGCAGGGATACAGATATAAAGAGGATAGAAAATAATTACAGTAAGGAAAGTGGAATAAAAATGTTTATAATATGTTCTTATAGAATTTTAAGTTTATAGTGAATATGTACAGGTATTTACAATATTGCGCAGTGTTATTTGTAATGGGGGGGCTGGCAATGCTGTGTGACAGTGTCAATGTTGTATTGGACTATACAGTTAGCATTATGAATATTATGAACTTGCTAAAGTACATTTGGCGTATTTTTGTGTTGTTGGAGCGCGATAAGCTGCAAACAGGCATAGAGGGGCGGCAGTGTGCTGTGATACCAGCGGAGTGTGATGCTGAGGCTTCGTGTCTCTCCCTAGCTGTTAGTGTGGAACCACTCCAGCGTGCTGCCAGTGCAGCAGTACACAGAGCACCTGGCAGCGGTGAAGGCCATCGCCTGGTCGCCCCACCAGCACGGGCTGCTGGCGTCGGGCGGGGGCACGGCCGACCGCTGCATCCGCTTCTGGAACACGCTGACAGGACAGCCGCTGCAGTGCACCGATACAGGCTCGCAGGTCTGCAACCTGGCCTGGTCCAAGCACACCAACGAGCTGGTATGGCCCGCCTCACCCGCCCTGCCTTGCTTCGCCCTGCCCGTGTCTGAGTGCGGCTGCTGGAGAGCATGTTTAGTTAGCCAGGCACAGTTTCACTTCTTCCTGGTTTTTAATTTGCTGTGGAGAAGTAACCTATCCAAGACATTAATTTGCTGTGGAGAAGTAACCTATCCAAGACATTAAGCTTCCCTACTTGGGATATTGTCCAGGCATCCAAATGGATGGATGAGTGCGATGGATGGATTGGGGGGTGGGTGGATGGATGGATGGATGGATGGATGATCAATTGGTGGGTGGATCGATGGATGTTCTTCCGCTTGGAAATCGACAACGTAATTGCTGTGCCTGCCCTCCCCCCCCCTCCCTCCACAGGTGAGCACCCACGGCTACTCTCAGAACCAAATCCTGGTGTGGAAGTACCCCTCCCTGACTCAGGTGGCCAAGCTGACGGGTCATTCGTACAGAGTCCTCTATCTGGTAGGGGCTGCGGCTGCGTGCTGGGGTGGTGTCTAGTCACTACTTTTCTGTGGTCTGTACCATGCTGCTTGTTTGGTGTTAAATTGTGTGGGGGTGGGGGGGGGCTCTCCTCCTGTAGGCCATGTCACCAGATGGAGAGGCCATCGTCACGGGGGCTGGAGATGAGACCCTGCGCTTCTGGAATGTGTTCAGCAAAACGCGGTCGACAAAGGTGATGGCCCATGTGGAGCACTAGGCCGGGAGTTGTGCGTTCGGTCGGTCGGTCGGTCGGTCGGTCGGTCGGTCAGATTACAGTGCTCATTGTTTAAAAGGGGTCTGCAGCTTGTAATCTGTCTCTGTTTTGTTTGCAGGAATCTGTGTCGGTTTTGAATCTCTTCACCCGGATACGGTAGCACAGCACAGTGCTCTGGGGGGAGCAGCGTCAGACTTCACCGAGACAAGATGCCGATGCCAGAGCATAACTGTCACTCACCAAGCCACGCCCCCCCACCCCCCAAAAAAAAACAGGAGAGGAGTGGTGGGGGCCATTCTCCTCATTTTTGTTTGTTTACAAAGAGACTTGATTTTGGGACGGCCAAATACAGAATCAAAGGAATTCATTTTTGTTTTTTGTTAAATGTACAGTTCTGTTCTAATTGTTTTGGCTTTTCCTTTTGTATGTACCGTTTTGTACCATTGTATGTGTGTGTGTGTTGCAAACCGCAAGTTTTGCGCGAACCAGCCTTAACATGGTGCAAACCAATTACCTTGAAATGACAGGGCCTGGATACTGGTGAACAAATGTTTTTCTTTTAAGAATGTGGTGGAGCCAAACCGAGACTTGGATCTGTTGAAAGAAACACGTGTTTTTAAGTCTCAGTGATAGTTATGTTATATTTCTTTATGGAAATCAGGGAATGGAAGCTACAGAAGACCTAAACTTACTATCAACTGTAGAAAAGAGAATCAACATTTTTGATGTATAAAAGCACTTCACTTAAAGTGATTGAGCAGTTAGATGTTGGTAAGCAGTTGGATACAAACAATTTTTAGTTAAAATTTGGCCATTTTGTTGGAAAACTAATTTAAGGCTGTTCGTCTTTTACACTAGCTTTGGCTAATCAGTGAAATTCCTGGTCGTTTAAACCTATGTCTGTTCATCAGTTTGACCTCCTTAAATGGTCTGTGTGCCGTTGTGGTTCCCTTGCCGTACGTGTGTGATTGCTGGCATCATCGGCGTGCTTTAAAGAGCTGAGCCTGGCTGCTTTTCATCATCCTGCGATGAAATCCTGTGTGAATCACTCGCATCATCGGCATAGGATGGTCACGAAGAGGACGGTGAGCTATAATCACTGCCAGTATGCATGCTTAACCCAGAACAATGTCGGCAGCGCTGTGTGGTTCTGCTGTGCTGCCAGATGCAAATCCAGGTTTAAAATAGGATGTCTGCATGTTTCACGGTGAAGTTCCCAGGTACGTATTGTATTATAATTCCACGCATATTTGAGTTTCAGATAATCCAAGTTTGTTTTTTCACGAGTTGATCTGACTAGGATATTTGGGGGGAAAATCACTCTATGGAAAAACATGACGTTTGTAAAAAAAAATTTGTGCGTGTTGCTCTTTCTGGTTGCTTGACTGGCATGCTTTACTATTGGAATGAATGTTATTTATTTGACATGTGGACAGTGTTATAATCTGGATTGAATGTGAGAGAAATTTCATCACTGACTTACTGTTTTTATGTCCTGAGTTGTTTTTCTTTTTTTTTTTTGTATGTCTCATTTTTTCTTAGCAACAGCAAAGTTAAGATCATAACTGCCAACTTGAACAGCTTAAAGAATGTTTAACACAAACTCGAAGAATTTACGGACATAACTGAATAAATTCTAATTTTTGGCCCATGTTTGTCTTGTCTGTGGTGTTTTCGGGTATCCAGATCCTTCACTGTCCAACACTTCCTAATTATGTAGAGGGGCAGCTCGCTATTTGCAGGCACTTTAAACAGCTATGCAGAAACACGGCTAGAGGAGTTCTCTGGATAAGATGAAGTATAGAAGACTGCATTACCCAAAAGCCAGGCCTGCACCGGAAATGACGATGAACTACGCGACATGGCGGGAAGTTGGAACTGCTTCCAAAATAAGGCCATTTCAGTTTGGATAGAATAACTAATGAAAGAAGGTGGGGTGTGTCTAACTGATTTTAACTTCGCCACGTAATATTTAATTTGCCTGAGATAAATCGTAAGTTCCTTATGAGCACTTTTGTGTGGTTTTCTTCATTGTCTCGGTGAGCGATGAGATGTTGTAAGGTGTAGACGTCTTTATACCCGCTTGGTTTTACGTTGTCTTTCGAGTTCCGAAATTGATTCTCTTAATCATCGATAGACGGAGAGAGAGCACTCATCCAGCCGTGTTTTCTGATGCCTTTCCAGCATGGCTGACCGGAGTCTTCCTCGGGAAATTAAGCGGTGGGCTACAGAGGAGTTTAATCTGCCATCGAAACACCTCCCTCCTGATAATTTAAAAACGTGCGTAGCAGTATATACCGTCCCGAAGAAACGTAAACGTCGTCTTGATACCTTGTGAATGCCTTATCTTATGAGAATTGAAATCTGTTTGATTCCCTAGGCTGTGCCTTGGACAGGGTTCGTCTATTTGGAAATATGTCACTCAACACATTTACAACCAGAGGTGAGTAAACGGACCTGATTACTGTATTCGTTTAATTTAGATTTTGAGTTTCTTTCAGCAGGCTCGGTTTCTTCCAAGTTACGTCAACCCCCTCCTTTGTTTCTGCAGAAATGTCAGAATTGTGCGTGGGAATCTGCAATGGTATCCTTTTCCTTAGCTGTGCTCCGATGTGAAAGTGCCTCGATTGGCGCATGAATCACCCTGAATCTTAAATTTAGCTGCATGTGGCGGAGATCGGTCCACGCGGATGTTTGCTGAAGCACACAGCTGTGAGGGGTGAAGTCGAGTTGATTTTCATTTTCCTTGATGGTGTGACTTCCCAGGTACAAATCACTGCAGGATAATGAGGTGAGACAGAGCCTCGCTGAGGGTGTGACTCCTCGCAGCGCATTGGCATTGTGATGTCATTACAGGGCGCGTGCGTGTGTGCGCCCATGCTTATGGTTTGTGTGGAAGTGGCCGCATGTGACATTTAGTGGCGTCTTGCACCCCCAGGTGCAGCGGGTGGAGGGACTGAGCGAGGCGGCCAAGAAGGAGAGGCTGAAGAAGGATATTGAGGAGACGAGAGCAGAGCTTAATCAGCTGGATTCCCAGATTAGAGTAGATGAGTCTCAGCTTGTGACGGAGGGTGAGATCCATCCATCCATCCATCTTTCTGTAACTTTAAGAAGTCTGTGTCTTTCCCTCACACGCCCACAGAGATCCTCATTTGCACAGCCCAGCAGTCATGTCCTCCTTACTCCACACAGGCAGTGCTGTGGATGGGCATAAACCCAAACTTTGGTCTTGTGAGATGGCAGCACATCGCTGTGTCGCGTGCCATCCTGCCATAAGCAGTGCAGAACAGAAGCACTCCTGTGACGTTGCAGCTAGCTGCGGTGCTGCCGTTATGCGTCTTTGTGAGCCCTCGTGACTCAGCACCCCCCCCCCTCACAGAGAGGTGCATTGGCCGCAGCTGGGCCAGTAACAGGGACAGCTGCCAGAGGGATCTTCTGCTGCGGGCGGCCAGGCAGCGCTGTGCCGACGAGCGCCTCTCAGTGGACCAGGACTGCCGCAGACTCAATGGCCACTGCCAGGCCTTCAGCCAGCTCTCCAGGTGGGGGCGCGCCGTTTCTCCTTCCACACTTTTTAATCCCAGCTTTTTTTGAGTGATAGGTTGTGTCCCATTGTAGGAAGGCAGAAGTGGAGTTGGTGTTTGGGGGTGATGACAGTAGCAGTGACAGCCTGAGTTCTTTGGGACCAGAGCCTCAGGTTCTTGTAAGTACCTGGTTCACCTGCACACAGCGCCATCTAGTGTTTGGATGTCCTTACATCACGTAGGTTGCAAAGGCGCTAACAAGGTTTCTCGCTTATCCTCAGCGCGCGGTGAGGGAGCTGGTTGAGGAGAGGGTGCGCTTCTTCTGCTCTCTGCTGGAGAGCGAGCTCAAGAAGGTGCCTCCTTCAGCAGTACAGTAAGTGGTGCTTCGTAGCTCAGGCACAGGGTGTCCCGGGACGCTACTTGCGAGTTCCTCTTATGGACTCGGCCCTGACTGCATTTCTTGTTCTCTCCTCTCAGCACATCCCGTGAGCAGAGGGGGGCAATTTTCCAGCACTGGCTGAGCGCTGTGGAGGTGAGGAGTGTAAATGGGTTGCCATTGATATGCAGTTGTGGCTTGCTTAAAAAAAACTTGTGTAAATATGCTTCTAAAATGCACCCAGTCGTCACAGTTAAGGGTCTTATAGAGTAACAATAGTGCATTCAGAGTGTAACAAATGGATCCTTTTGAGCCCGATGAATAAGAAGAAATGATTCCGCTCGCCTTGCTGTCTCCTTGCTTTGTGATCAGGACCTGCTGCAGTCTCATCCTCCGAGCCATTTACTGTCTGCCTTGCAACACCTGGCCTCCCACCAGCAGGTGGCCCTGCAGGAGAAGCTGGCTACTTTACATGTCGGACAGGAGGTGGCTGCACTCGGGTAAACGTAAAAATAAACAACGTATGCATCTTGGAAAAAGGGTCTATTGATTCAGTATTTCTGAAACGTAAAAGGACTGTTCAACACTTCAAGAACAGTTTACAAAGATGTCTATTAAAATTCTCTACGTGTGGTATATTTATTCATTAAGATTTATTCATTAACATGCCAGACCTGTGCTTCCTGGGACAGGCTGCAGGCTCCCCTTGAGTGTTTGACGGAAAGATGGGTCGCCTGCATTGTTCATTGTGGTCAGACTGTCTGTTTCACACTGTGCCTTGTTAATGCGTGACAGGTATCGCTACGCGAGCTCTCGCCCGCAGGACGTGTCAGGGCTGGATGAAGAATTGCCATCAGTGAGGTCGCTGTTGCAGGTATCTGTGTTCCTGTGGCCTCAGTTTTACATGAATAATGCGCAATTCTTCAAGGTTTGTTTTTAATCTGTAGGAGATTCCCCAAAATCTGTAGACCAGAGCCTCTTCAGGAATGTGAGAAATTAGTTCCCAGGGTGTATTTTTTTTAAAGAAATGGTTAAAATACCTGCTCTGTACACTGCGAGCACATCTGTGAGCACTGCTGGCTCTGTGACACCCCCCCGTCTCCTGGCAGTCGGGCTGGCAGGACGTGGAGCAAATCTTCGTACAGCAGGCGTTGACCCAGGTCCGGGTTCGGCAGCTGAAGACCCAGCTAGATGCCCGCAAGAAGGAGGCGGAGCTGGACCTGCTGGACGGTGAAGGCCAGACCGAGGCGCTGGCAAAGTAAGCCTGTCCTTGCTTTTAAATGATTTTTTCTGTGTGTGTCACTCCCGAAGTTTACTACCTGCGGTCCATTTTTATCACGCCTTTGCTAACATTCCCGGGAGGTCCGTCAGTGAGGTAGAGGGTGAGGTGTCGACTGAAGAGCCCCCAGTTACTGACTCCAATAAGAAAATATGACGCGTTGCCAAGCGGACGCTTCACACTTTGCTGGGCCAGGGTGGCGTTTGACGCCGAGCTGCAGTGCGTGATGAAGGCCGCGTTACGGGACAGCGTGCTGTGCCAGTGCGAGCAACTAGAGGAGCAGGTCCGGCGCGGGCAGGATGCCGTCCACGGTCTGCGCAGTCAGTGGCAAAGCATCATGGACTTCAGGCGACGTCTGGTGAGTCTGAGTCTGCACTTCCTGTTCCGACTACACTTCCTGTTTGCTTTTTGGTCAGTTTTCTAAAGGCCGACGCCTACGGCTGCTCTCTTGGTTGTGGAAGTGAAAGTAGATGGAAAAGGGTTGGGGTTAGCACCATTAAGGTCAAAGGTTACACTGGTGCGTGGTTCAGTGGGTTAGGTCACTGCGCTTGTGATCGGAACAAATCCCGTGGTCACGGAATGATTTGCTTTCCCGGTCGTGCATCACTCTAGATAAAATGTTTATATAAAAATATAAATCAGCCCATTGTGGCCAGGTGCTCTCAGAGCACCAAGCTTGTATGTTTTTGCGTGTTTAATCACCGTCCACCTTGTTGCTGTAGGACAAGAAGAAGGAGCAAATTAGGGGACTAATCAAGGGAAACTCTGCAGCCAAGACCAAAGTGTCCCGTGTCCGCTCTGAGGTACGTGTCCGCTCTGAGGTACGTGTCCGCTCTGAGGTACGTGTCCGCTCGCCGTTAACTGGGAATTCCTACCATACCCTTTTTTTTTTGGTAACCAGATACCAAAAGGTCATATTTCTAGTGGCAAACATGCCCCTAGGCTATTTTCTCAGACTCTTTCCCCCCCCCCTCTCTGCCTGCCTTTGACCCACTGCCCCATCTTCAGGTTGGGCACTTCATGCAGCATAAGGTGGCTCCCTTGTGCCAAAGTGTGCTGGATGCGGCGGGGAACCTGCGGAACACGGTGTCCCAGGGGGTACGGCAGATGGCAGGACTGTCACTGGCAGCTCTCGATGCCAGGACGCTCGATGGGTGAGCAGGTTCGGGGGGGGGGGTGGAATGCTGCGTGCTTGGCTATCAAATCAAATAAACGTTCACCAAGCAATCACCTGTAAATCCGATATTTCTAAACTAGCTTTCTGTATGAAATCTGTTCCAGTGAGCAACGCGTCCCAGCTGAGTGGCTCTCAATTCACCGCCTCCATTCCGGAACCTTCCATAGCCTTTGCCAGAACCTGTCTTTCCCGATGTACAAAGTGAGCCCCCTTCTCGCTGATACCCTCTCCGCCTCCCATCCCTCACACGCCCTGCCCTGTTCACCAGCGGCCTCACCCCTATCCTCCACCTGTCCCTCTAGGCTCCGGAGCAGCTCTGTGCCCAGGCTGTTTCCCAGCAGCTGCGGCTGCGATTCCTGCGTCGGCTGCTCCAGCTGTACTCAGCCTCACAGGCTGACCTGCAAAACCAGAGGGCTCAGCAGCGTGCCCCCGACCTCACGGGTGAGGCCTCTTCCTGTTTACCTTGGACACAGGAAGTAAATCTGTAATGGAGACAGACTCGTCAGTCACTCGAATTTTCGTTTTACGGGGTGGTTTGAGAAGTCAGTATTCATAAGAGAAGCTACCTGATGTTCTCCCATCGACGGGCTGCTTTTTAGCGTGCTTTGGGGAAACTCATAATATTCATGAGAAGCTATCTGATTGGCTGGTGAATTCTACAGCATTCACTGGCCAATCAGGTAGCACTTCTCATGAATATTAATGATTTTCCCCAAACCATCCTGTAAAGCGAAAGTTCGGCCCTCCTACTCCCCAGCTGTGTCTGTTGATTGCCATTGATTCACTCTCTGATCACACTCTGCCCTCCCAACTCCAGCCCTCTTGCTACAGGTGCGGGAGCTGGATGAAGAGCTGCTCCAGTCTCTCTTGCCTCGAGTCCGACAGTTGAGCCAGAGGACCTCCCAGGCGTTGCTGTTTGCGGCTGAAGTGAAAACTGCCATTGGCCACTGGTGAGAACTGCAGCACCCCTAACCTCAGCCCCAGATCAGCACTATGGGGGTGTTTCATCAGTGCCGCTCGGCGGCTGTGCACCAGACATTACTGATATCTCTTCTCGTCATGCCTGTCCTTCCTTTCTCCTCTGTCTGCAGGTGGGAGCAGCCAGCGCAGTTTGCCCTGCCGGAGATGACAACAGGGGGTCTGACTCTGCAGCAGTGGCTCCAGCGATGGAGGCTTGCGGCCAAAGCCCTTGAATGAGTCCCCATCCATGGCCGGCTGGACGTGGACAGGACAAAATGCATCAGCTCCTCCAGACCCAGACTGCTTTAGGAGTGTTGAACTCATAATGCTTCTTGGTGTTAGATAAACTCATTTTGCACACAGCTAGTTCCCATTTCTCACTTTTGAATAAAATAAATCGAATGAAACCTCTACTGGTCGTGTGTTGTATTGGCACTTGACTATGTCCTGCCCACTGTGCTAAATGTTTGTTTTCCAGTGACTGGTTTCAGGCGAGGCAAAGCCAACGAGGAGAATATTATAAATTATATAGGTTAAACGTGACAACATGTGGACATAACTGAAATATATTGGAAGAAACGGTAGAAATGAAATCACAAGTGAATCATTTATGATTATGGGGGAGACGACTCCTTACCCGCATGCGCGGCCGAATTGGGAATTACGGCCCATGCGCATGTGCACTGTGCTCCCCCGTTTTACGTACATTTCCGGACGCCCAGTCTGCACGGCTGCCGCCGAATTTAAAGAGACAGGGGTTCATTAGTAATTTTTAATAATTTTAAACCATTGTCTAAGACCTACTTTCCACTGACTTTGGGTCTGGGGAAAAAACAGTAACGTGGGAGGAGCTACGTGGTAGCTAACCGAGGAATGGCGTTTTGAACAAAGTGGTCCCGATAAAACTCAAATTGCCGTCGCCTCGGCCCTAGCTGGCTAGCTAACGGCAGCCGTAGATTTCTTTCAGCTCGCTGGCGAGGGAGAGCTAACTGGCTAATCCGGAGCCGAGCGGGAGGAGCAGGGGGGGCTGAAGAGACAATGGCGAAAATACAGGCGCACGGCACCATGAAGCAGATGAGCCAAGTGCAGGACAAGGCGTACGTGGTGCAGAAACAGGTCCAGCAGCAGCACTTCCAGAAGCTGAAGGTAAGCCGCCGCGGCGAGCGGGGCGGGGAGGGGGGAAAGCCAGAGAGTTGAAGTCCTGCGGTGTCCAGAGCCATTTTGTGCTTCCATTTCGGCAGTGAGAGGAGCAAAAGAAAAGCGCGTACCAGCTATCAAGCTGAGTACCAAGGCTTTTTGATTGCCCCCCTCCCCAAATATCCATAGGCAGTCGCAACAATGTTGCGGTGTTGCTGGTGAAATGTTAACACACGGCTGCCTAATGTTACTTTGTGTCTTTATGCAGCTGCCCAGTGCATTACTTCTGTTCAATCTCAAATGTTTCGGTGTGTCATTGATGTCCTGTACCCAGGGCTGTCGCATCGTCCCCGCGCTGATGAATGTAGCTCTAGTTTTGGACTATGGGAGCGGTCTGGAAAAGAAAGCACCACACCGATGTGTGTGAGCAGTGCCGCTTTCCCCCTATGGACTGGCTCTGCATCCCCTGAAGCTTGATGCTACCTCTGTGCACAGGGCTTTGTTAAAGAGTCTTGGACAACATCCATACACATACACGTACTGCCTATCTTGCCCTTTCGATGTAAGCATGAAATATGTTCGTTCGTTGACGCGCAATTATGGAAAGGGGTCATATCTAGACGAGGAAAGTGTATTAACTACCTCGTCAGCAAGGATGTAGGCATAACTCATCTTCTGCGAATAGCCACTTCTTGGCTTTTGGGGAAAGGCAGGTTTGTCGTAGCAGAAACTGCGCCTCATTGGCGGCTGTCCTCTCTCTAGTTTTGCACTCGGTTCCGACATCGTCTTTGCTGTGCGGTTGGACAGAAGCGGTCCAGTAATATGACTCGTGTTGCTGCGGTTTGTGTGACTCATTTAATTAATTTTTTCCGTTCAGTTTCTTCTTAAGGTTGCCTGAAGTTTTAAGTCGCTATCTTGTTACTTCTAACTCTAGGTGGAAGATGCCCTATCTTACCTTGACCAGGTGAAAATACGATTTGGGAATGACCCAGGAATATACAACAAATTTTTGGACATCATGAAGGAATTCAAATCACAAAGGTATGTAATTATTCTCTTCTGTCTGCACTTTTCTTAAAACAACAACAACAAAAAGTAAAGTGAAACCGATAAAGTATTAGAAGTTTTTCACCAATACGCCCAAGATGGCTCGAGTTGCCTGAAATGGTGAGGGATTTTTTTCATAAACACATATGTATTAAACGCAGAAACACATCTAAACACGCAGTTCTGTTTGAACCACAATCTTTCTTTTTCTCACCCACAGCATTGATACACCGGGGGTAATAAATCGCGTGTCCCAGCTCTTCCACGGTCACCCTGACCTCGTATTGGGTTTCAATGCCTTTCTACCCCCAGGGTACCGGATAGAGGTCCCCAAAAATGGGGTGGTGTCCCTCCAGTCGCCCCTCTCCGGCCAGGTTGGAAAACTCGATGCACGTTGTTTCCTGTCTGTCTTAATGCGTGTTGTACTGCGGTTGTTTCTAAATCGCCTTCTGTCATTACCGAAGCTGCACCCTTCCACCATGCAGTCTGGGTTCTCCTGTGGGGGAAGAAAAGGGGAATCGGTTGTGGGAGTTACTGAGTTGGGTTTGGGACGTGGTAAAACGGCCAGGACTGTTTGCAGGAGAGCGTCTTGTTTAGCAAGCGACTCTGCTTCCTGGCGTAGGTGTACACCCACTTCTCCAGTTGTTTAAGTAGCCCCAGCGATCGCAGTAGTAATGCGATCGGTGCTCATGTTGCGGGCGTGTGCTGATGGACGCTGGATTTGTCCCCCGTGCAGGCTTCCCCGGGCCCAGGGAGGGCGGTGGCGGTCGGTGTGGCCGGGGGGGTCTCAGCATCTTCCCCGGCCGAGGATGGCTGCGCTCACGGAGAAGCCGCCGCCTCTCTTTATGCCAGCCCCTCCTCCTCCAGCCCCCCAGACCCGCCTAGCCGGCTCTCCTTGGCCCTGCCCAGCCGGGAGGGTCAGTCCCATCCCCCGTCTTCCTCCTCGTCCTCCCCACCAGGCTCTGAGCCCAGCCCAGTGGAGTTTGACAGTGCCATTAGTTACGTGAACAAGATCAAAAACCGTTTCCTGGACCATCCAGAAATCTACAGATCCTTCTTGGAGATACTACACACCTACCAAGTATGTGATCGCGCCCAGGGTTTTGGATTTCACTTTTTTGACTGCGTAACTGTCTTTTTTGCAAGTTGGCTGAAATATATTCGAAAGTCGCATGGTGTGAAAGTGAGTCTGATTTTTTTTTTCTTCCCAAGTAATGGGTCGTCCTGTGTGTTTCCAGAAAGAGCAGCTGGAAGTGAAGGAGGCACGGGGTCGTGGTGGTATGACGGAGGACGAGGTCTTCTCCAAGGTGGCCAGCCTCTTCAAGGGACAGGAAGACCTGCTGGCGGAGTTCGGACAGTTCTTGCCAGATGCCAAGAGATCACTGGTTAGTAGCGGTATTGCTGTACATGCCTCGCTTTTCTAATACAGCTTTTCCCAACCCGGTCCTCAGGGACCCACACGCAGTCCACGTTTTCGTTCCCTCCCACTTCCCTGCCAGATACTCCATATTTTTGCTCCGCTTCAGCTCCCAGTAGATCTATCTGTGGGTCCCCATGGACCGGATTGGGAAACGCTACACTAAAGCTTTAAAGGCTTTGATCAGCATCGTGTATCCGAGAGAATATTCAGAATTGGTGCCGTGGGACTTTTGTTGTTGTCGCCATCTTGGTGCCTTGTGGTGGTGGGGGGGGGGGGGGATCTGT
>JAODJX010000047.1:3726827-3740289 GCA_026776945.1 Isichthys henryi
CGGAGTGCCCCCCCCCCCGGTACCCGCCCCTATAATCCCCCCGGGGGCCGGGGGACTTTGGGGGGGGTGGCCCTGTGGGGCCCGGGGGGGGGGGGGGGGGGGGGGGATCTGTCTGCGAGGCGTCAGCTTGACCTATCCTCGTTCTTTCATCCTGCGTGTCCAGTCCTGAGACCGCCTCGCTTCCGTCTCCCATATCGTGACTTTCTTCCCTGCAGTTCACTGGCAGCTCGCTAACAGGTAAGGACCACTTGAAGAAGATGGAGGATGACGAGTTATCCAAGCAGAGCAAGAAGAGGTCCAGACCCATGTTGCTGTCCCACATGACTCCACTACTAAAGGTACTTGTTTTATTACTAAAACAGCTTACGAAGAGATGTTGTAGTTTAAAGTCTTCCTTCAGAATTCTGTCATGATTTGTTTGGCCTGTCGTGACTGGTGACATTCAGTGTGGATCTGAGAGCAGTAGCTGGTGTGTGGCTCATTAGGTGAGGAACCTTTGCTGGGCAGGAGGTCTTGTACACCGGCTGACACTCTGCTCTCTCCCCAAAATCTGACATGGACAGCAAGATGGGGTATAAGACAGCCAAAGAGTTACTGTGTACCTCATACACACGGCAAATATCTTAAATTATCTTTATTGCATGTACCTTTTTCAGGTTTAAAGGAAATGGTCTGTTCCTGAATTCTATTATAGAAGTATTGTTTGTTCAGTTATGGTTAATATACTAACGAAGCGAAGGTAGTAGGCTAGTGAAGGTTTTGATGTGTTCCTGTGAATTGTACACGTGGGAAATGGGGGCGTAATCAGCCTGACTGCAAGCAGACGGGCAGGCAATGGCAGTATTTCGAATGAATGACTTCAGCTCTTTTGCTTCGGTTCCGCTCATCCAAATGGAGCAGTTAACCAGCAGTTAAGCACATCGGCGTGAAACCGGCCTGCAGAAAACTTGCGTAATTGTCGGAGCGCAGAATTATTCTGGGCTTGGGGGGGGGGTGCGGGGGAACTTTCTGGAAGTTGGCTGCGTGAAATGTAGGTGCAGCTATTTTGAGAGTATCGTCTAGGTGAAGGTCTATCCGTCTGATATATTGTATGTGTACTTGCAGCCTGACCCATACAGGTTAAACTGGATGCTCCTTTCAAATGTTATGTATTTTAAGGACAGCGTTAGTCGTCCGTTCATCTGAACTGCATGTTCTTAACCTGTGGGATGGAAAGCACGTCGTGAAAACGCGAGCGCTGTACCTCTCTGGGGCCGCTTTCCAGCGCACAGCTGGGAAAGTGTGAGGCAGCAGCTTTACCTGCTGGGATACCCCAGTTTACTGGTTTGGATTAATCTGTTCCCACCTCGCCTACTCTGCTGTTGCCTGCTGCAGCTTAGTGCTGATTAGGCGGGGAGGTGGTGCATGACCGCTAGCAACCACTGATTCGCGGGACGCTTGGGTGCTGGTAGAACCTCTTGAATCAGCCCTTTTCCAGTGCATCCTTCAGTTTTGTTCCTAATGTCGGGGTGCCCCTTCTCAGCTGTGGGGTGACGCAGAAGCCGATCGTCACTCATGTTGATGTGCTTTTGTGAAACGGGGAAAGCCCCCCCATAACCAGTGTTGGTAAGTTGCAGCAGTGCTCTAGGGTCCTTGTCTTTGTGTCCTCGCCATCACACTGACCCTACTGTGCGTTGGACTCTGATCTCTTTGAGGTGGAAAGCAGCATTTCTCTAGTCACCAAAGAATAGCCTTTCGCTGTAGTGCAATCTCGCAGCCTGGCTGGAAGCTGCGGACCTCAACCCCTGTTTTGCTGGTCGCCGTTGTAGCGGTTTGTGTTTTTAGAGACATAACTGAATAATCTGGGGAATCCTTCACCTGTGTTTGGTCCCCCTTCTGTTCCCGGAGGGGAGTGTGCGGCCTTCCCTGCTGTGTGGATCGCGCCGGGTTTCGTCACGTGGCTCGTGTTCTTTACACCGCGAGCAAGGTACACGTTAGCCGCATGAGGGTTAAGACGCACAGCGACTTCTTGTCGTCGCAGCGCAAACGTGTATTTGCTTTATGTGCCTTTGCATTGCTGTGCGTTTTGCTTAATGCGGCGGGTGCGTAATGATGCGCCGTTTACGATGCATCCCTGGATATGTATATTTTCTGCTGAAGATGTTTGCTCTCCGAAAGCAACTGGGCTATATGGTTATACTGGGAATTTAATGAATGCTGGGGGCCCCTGCAGCCTGTCCATGCTTCTTGCAGGTCACGAGTCCTTGCTTTATCCGTCATATCTGCTGCCTTTCGGCTGTTTGGTGCCCTTTTCCTCCATATTCAGTAGATACCAAGCTCTCAGCTACATCCTGCGTATGACCTGAGCCATCAGTGTTTCAAAACCTCAGATGTTCACGCTCTGAATTTCTCCTGTGAATTTCAAGTCGTGATCTAGTTTGACAGGCAGAGAAATAATGTTTTCTGTTGTTTGTGTTCCATAGAAAAAGATGAAGTTGTCTTGTTCTAAGGACCAATCATTTGCTGCTGTTGGAAAGCATGGAGTTCTGCGGGAATTCACGTTCTTTGACAAGGTATGAAACGGCGGAAAATAGATGCTGGAGGAGAACTGGGATGTCGTAGCTTGGCGCTTTGCTCCTTGCCCACGTCCAGCCTCCTTTGTCCGCCCTGCTCAGGTCCGGCGCTTGTTCAAGAGCCAGGAAGTGTACGAGAACTTCTTGCGTTGCATTGCACTGTTCAATCAGGAGGTGGTGTCAGGGGCGGAGCTTCTACAGCTGGTCACGCCATTTTTGGGGTGAGTGTTTTGACATGAGGGGCATTTCGCGGGTTCCTGAAGACATTTTGTGTGTGTCCTGTTGCAACATACACAGCTTGAGTAACAAAAGGCATAGTAAGTAGAATGAAACCTACTCCATAGCAACTGCCAGGTATAAAAATTTCATTGATTAGCCAGCAGTACCTGATGCTTCTAAATATCACTGGATTTCCATTTTCCTGTTCGCTCAGCGAACTGACTTCTAAAAAGGGGGCTGGTATCTTAGTTGATTGGTTGAAGCAGGTAGTCCAGTGGATGAATGGAAGCAGTCTCTGGGGCTCCAGGTGATCCACATGAGAAGGTCTGGGGGTGCTAATTAGAGCTTTTGAGGATATGTAGGCATGTTCAGAAGCACTGATTTCTAACCCACAAACTCGCCTGCTCGACCTCTAGGAAGTTCCCGGAGCTCTACACTCAGTTCAAGTCATTCCTGGGAGAGAAGGAGCTGTCTCATTCGCTGTCAGGGCTCTCAGACCGCTATATGGAAAGTGGCGGCAGGGAGATTGACTACGCGTCCTGCAAGCGTCTGGGCTCCAGCTACAGAGCCCTGCCTAAGACTTACCAGCAGCCGAAGTGCAGCGGACGCACGGCCATCTGCAAGGAGGTACCGTGGGGCTCCTGTGAGAGGGGCGTGGCTGGGTTGGGGGAGGATGAAGCTTCCCTACAGAGGGTCCGAGGTTGACGGAGGATCCTGGGGCAGCCAGTTGTACTGCTGGTGCTAAGGACAGTGTTTTGTGGCCGGAGAGGATCTGTCAGTAGGCTATAGTAGGAGTACCCAAGCCGTAGATGTCTGCAGACCGTTTTGCGTGAGACAAAAATTTGACAGGCCAGTAAAACAACCGGGTGGGCAGTGGCTCAATCAGAGATTTTCGAAAGATTAACAGTTTTCACCTTTTTCAGATGCAAATGGGACACGTGAATGTGAGGGGTTGTAAATAATCGAAAATGTCATTTATTTTGGTAATTAACCAATGCTTGACAAAATCTGCATCATTCCACAGTGGAATACTGACCAGTAGTGGTCCATACACCCAGGCTTGGAATCCCCTAGACTACAGCGCTGAATGTTATGTCTCCCAGGTCAAATGATGGACAAGATGTCGGATGTCCTCTGGTTTCATGTGCTTCTCCTCCATTTGTCCTTTATGCTGTCTGAGCTGAGGGGTAGCCTTCCCATCACCGCCTTAACACTCCTGTCTCTATACGCGAGGGCAGGTGCTGAATGACACGTGGGTGTCCTTCCCGTCGTGGTCGGAGGACTCCACCTTCGTCAGCTCCAAGAAGACGCCGTACGAAGAGCAGCTCCATCGCTGTGAAGACGAGCGATTCGAGGTGAGCGGGCCTCGCAGGCCCCTCCATCTGTTCTGCACATAGGCAGGCAGCTGTTGTCATGCTGACTGTTTATTCTGATTCAGCTCACTCTGCAAACCCGGTGTGTAGATATTAAATGGTCTATCTCGCACTTTAATGGTCTGCTTTTTCATTCCCCCCACGCGCTACTACTGTATGGATGCTGTTGCCATTTCTATGCGCATTTGGCTGTTTTTTTATAAAGATCAGAAATTTCGAGAGAATAATCTTGTCATTGATCTTCTTACAGAGTGTTCACTTTAAACTGTCAAACTTCTTAACTCTCATTTTAATTAATAATTGAATTTCTTTTATTCTTGTTGAAATGGGTTTTGAGTTTTATGAAAGGAGATGCCTGTTTTGTGTGATTAGTCATGCTGATCTTGCTCGTCTGGTCTGTCAGTTGGACGTGGTCCTGGAGACCAACCTGGCCACCATCCGGGTCCTGGAGAGTGTGCAAAAAAAGCTGTCGCGCCTGTCCCCCGAGGATCAGGACCGCTTCCGCCTTGACGATTGTCTGGGCGGCACTTCTGAGGTCATCCAACGGCGCGCCATCTATCGCATCTACGGCGACAAGGCACCCGAGGTCATCGAGGGCCTGAAAAGGAGCCCCCTTACCGCTGTGCCTGTGGTGCTCAAGAGGTCAGAGCACTTAACCCAGAGGTTCACGCTTTCATCTGTGAAATGATACCTTCAGGGGTTGATGGTGCATTACCTGACTGGGTTTGCTTTGGGCTCATAGAGTTGTTTGTAATGTGTGGGGGTGGGGCTTCATGTCTCTTAAGTTGTTGTTGATATGATGACCCTTCTGCCTTTCTCACCACAGACTGAAGGCGAAGGAAGAAGAATGGCGGGAGGCCCAACAGGGCTTCAACAAAATCTGGCGCGAACAGTACGAGAAGGCCTACCTCAAATCCCTCGACCACCAGGGTGTCAACTTCAAGCAGAATGACATTAAGGCTTTGCGGTCCAAGAGTCTGCTCAACGAGATCGAGAGTGTCTATGATGAGGTAAGACCTGATCCCGGCTGTGGCAGCTGGACAGGAGGAGCCTTTGAAACCCTGGCTGATGGCAGGTCTAACCCAGTGGGAGCCAGAATTGGGTCAAGACCTGTCTGTGATTGGCAGCATGCAATGATCTCTCGCCTTGCTTGTTGGTTGGATGGTTTTGTTATCACTTTAGAAATGAGTGCTATTGCCTTTTTGACTTCATGGAGGCTTCTGATTTGGGTTACAGCGGCAGGAGCAAAGCACAGAGGAAGGAGGGGGTGGGCAGCATCAGGGGCGGGACAGGGGCGGCGGCAGCACCAGCAGTGAGCCTCACATGATCTTCGTGTATGAGGACAAGCAGATCCTAGAGGATGCTGCATCCCTGATCATCTACCACGTCAAGCGGCAGCCCACCATCCACAAGGACGACAAGGACCACATCAAGCGCATCATGCAGCACTTTGTGCCCGACCTCTTCTTCGCCCGCCGTGGCGAGCTGAGCGAGACGGAGGAGTGGACGGACGAGGAGGCGGACACTGAAGAGGGTGGGGGCGGAGCCCCTGGAGGGGTGGGCACTGGGGCCGGACCCCAGCTCAATGGGGACTCTCGGAGACGACGTTGCACCTCACCGCATGGCACCGAGCCCGGTCCAGCCGCCCCGGCTGCCAGTAGTGGCGAGAAGCTGGACTTGTGTGATCCGGAGGCGGAGCACCAGAAAGAGCTAGATGACGTCTACAACCTGTTCTTTGTCAACAACAACTGGTACTTCTTCCTGCGGCTGCACCAGACACTGTGCTCGCGGTTGCTCCGCGTGTACCGGCAGGCCGAGCGGCAGCTGCTGGAGCGTCGTGCTGAGAAGGAGCGTGAGAGGCTGCTGCTGGCCGACGGACGGCGGGACAAGGCCACCGACCTTGCCATGGAGCTACGCCTCAAACAACCTAGTAAGCCCCCCCGTTGAAAGCCTCGCTGCCTTATCCAAGAACAGGAAAATCCCACAACTCTTAGAACCAGCGTTTCTCAACCTGGGCCATAGGGACCAGACAGTATTTTTGCTCCCTGCAGTTTAACCAACCGGGAAGCATTAGAGTAACCCATCGCAAGTGGGTGAAGTGGGTTAGTGAATGTGGTTTTGGCCATATCTGTGATGTCACACAGGTGAGGTGGAGCTCGAGGAGTATTACCCTGCCTTCCTGGACATGGTGCGCAGCCTGCTGGACGGAAACCTGGACTCAACACAGTACGAGGACACGCTGCGCGAGATGTTCACCATCCATGCCTACATCGGCTTCACCATTGACAAGCTCGTCCAGAACATCATCAGACAGGTGGGATGTGGTCCCCTTAATCTAGTTCTGTTCAGTTGATTTCATGGAGGAGTTTCCTCAGTGGTACAGAAGTCCCAGGTGTAAGTTCTTGGTGTCCTTGTGGCCCACAGCTGCAGCACCTCGTCAGCGATGAGGTGTGCCTGCAGGTAGTGGAGCTGTACCTTGCTGAGCGTAAGAGGGGTGCCGCTGGGGGCAACCTCTCCTCGCAGTGCGTGCGGGCTGCATGGGAGACCAGCTACCAGTGGAAGGCCGAGCGGGTCATGGCTGACGAAAACTGCTTCAAGGTAGAGCATCTGCTGAAGAAGCAATTGTAGTCGTTTTTGTTTTAAAGCTGAACATACATTCACATGGAGCTTGTAGGCTGACCGTTGCAGAAAAGCCAAAGTCTCTCATGAGGCTTTGCCCGGTTCCCCTTCCTGCTGCAGGTTATGTTCATTCAAAGCAAAGGTCAGGTGACCTTGACGATTGAGCTTCTGGACACCGAGGAGGCTCAGGGTGACGACCCGCTGGATGTGCAGGTACCACTTTCCAGAAATTTACATGTCTGGGGTAGAAAGCTAGATAAAGCTGTGAATGGAAAGCAGAAGACTGATCCCCCCCCCCTCCCCCCGCCTTGTGTCCTTGCACAGTACCTGTCCAATTACATGGAGCAGTTTGTCGGGTCTGAGTCGGTGTGCACTCAGATGGAAGGATACTGCTTCAAACCGGTCTTCCTGCCCAGGTGTGACCCTTGGGACAGACCTCCATCATTGTCGGCATGCTTGCTCTGTTCTTGCTACACCAGTGTTGACATTTCATTTAATCTGCTCTTGGTCGCTACTCTTTAAATCAATGGGGGTTTGCAGGGACTGGAAGAGGTACAATGGTTAAGGGGCAAATGTAAACAAAAGGTTAGAGGCCTAATTCCCGGGTGGAGGTCTGGGGATGTACTCCTGAGTTTCTGCAGATTAGATCTCGTGGATGTTGCAGTGACATACATCTGCAAGGAAAGCCTTGTCTGCAGTTGACACTGGCCCGACGTCCGGTCTACTCCCACCCCCCCATCCCCCAGGAACCTGCGCCGCTTCCGGCGCTGGCAGCTGCGGCAGATGGAGGCCATGCGCTCTCGCCGTGAATGGCGCCGTCAGCTGGGCGTGGAGAGTGCCGGCAGCCTGGATTGCCGCTTTAAGCTGCACACACACAAGATGGTGTTCGTCATGAACTCGGAGGACTATATGTACCGGCGCGGTGCCCTCGTCAAAGCTCGCAAGGTACAGAGTGCTTCTGGGGAAAAAGGCGGGTTAATTATGAACATGGCCGGTATCGTGGCTGCTGCAGGCGAAGACCCGCGACCAGTTGGATCAAGCTTCAGCTGGGTACCTGCTGTTGTACCCTTAAGCCAGATTCTAACTCTTGCTTTGGGACAAGCCCCTAACCCCCCTGGCTGACCCTGTTCTCTTGTGTGCTTTGGACAGCGGCATCTGCTAAATGAAAGTAATATTTAGCTATGAAAGAAATGTCTGCGATGTGGGTCCCCTGACTGGTGCTGGGCCTCAGGTCTCTTCTCTCACTGTTCCACAGTTGCAGTACAGCGTGGCTCGTTCCCAGCATGGCAGGTTTGACAAGTGGCACCAGGGCTGGTTGTCGGAGCACGTGACACCGGCGGAGGAGCGTGCCGTCGCTGACTGGCTCATGGGCGACGACGAGGAGGACATGGTCCCCTGTAAGACCAGCTGCGTCACCCGCCAGGTCAATGGTTTACCCGTCAACCGGTACCAGGTGTCCTATAGCAGCAAGCCTCCAGCCTCCCCTTAACCCTCCTCCACGTGCTACGAGGGTGGTGGTGGGGGGGGGACGGGGAAGGACTAACCGGGCCCAGCTTGACCGGCAGTGCCTGACTGTGTGCCATGCAAACTCTCTGACAAACACACACACACACCAACACACACATTCAGAAGGACGTTCGTTCTGCAGCTTGTTTGCCCACTTTAACACCCACCTCACAAGTGGTGCGACACAAGGGGAGACCCGCCTTGCCGTTCGCTGGAGGATTGGGGTACGTGAGACTCTTTAAGCATCGTTTTAGCTTCGGGAGGCTGGGTGTGCGCTGTTTATATTTGTATATGTTTATACTGGGAGGTGTGGTCCATGAAAGCATACAGACTGAGCTTTGTACAGTATACTAATGCAGACATAAATATATGTAAACATACATATATATACAATATATACACAAAAGAACATGATTCTCTACTGAGCCATTTTCCTGGCAGCCAGTGCATCCATTATTTCAATTTTTTGTTCTGTCTTCTTTTTCTTGTAGCTAAATTAATCTTCAGACTGCTTGTGTCCACTCTGTGTCTCCAGATTAGTTTTTATGCCGGTAAAATGTATATCGATGATTTTGGCCCCGTTCCGCTCAGATGCTGGTGTAACTTTACACATTAAACTTGAAAAGAAAAAAAAAAAAAAAGAGTCAGTGTTGGAAAAGAATGTAAAACATTTCCTTATCATGTAGGAGTCATCATGAAATAAACATCTGTAAACTTCTTAATCTATTCCGTGGTCCTTCTATCACCGAGGAAAGCATCTTATGCTGTGTAGATCTTGGGAAAGACTGTGGGGGGGGGAAGCCACATACACGTCCAATCGCGTCATTTAGAACATTTATTAATGCCAACAATAAAGGTACCAGGAATCTTCGTCACAAGTAAATTTTTTTTTTTTTGCATTGTCATCTACTGTAGGGCCGACTGTTGCGTGTGTGGCGTTGGTGGTATAGTGGTTAGCATAGCTGCCTTCCAAGCAGTTTACCCGGGTTCGATTCCCGGCCAACGCATTGGAATTTTTTTCTCATGAAAATTCGAAGATGCGGTGTTCAGCGCCGAATTACTTCCTCGCAGCTGTTTCTGCATTTGTATTTCGTTTTATACTAATCACGCCACATATTCGCTTGAAACACCACACGGTGTCAGTGTTTCCGACATTTTAAATTTGAATAGCTCTAAATTTCTAGGCGGTGGCAGGAGAGGTTCCATAAGTCGGTATCACCGCGGACACTTTTTTTTTTTACATATGCTCTTAGATCCTTTGTAACGCTTATAGTTTTTACGCATGTTCCATGTCCTGTCTTTGTAAGCGGATTTATAGCAAATCACAGAAAATGAATATGTTTAATACCCGGAGCATCCTAAATCTTCACGCGCTAATACATTTACCCAGCAGTGGCTGTAGTGTTCCTTTTGATGTGGTATCAACGTTGCGCGTCAGTTGGCCTGCGCAGGACAGCAACAAAAGGTTCGTGAGCCACAGACATCACCAGCAGGCTCTCACGCCATGCAAAACACGTTTGGCGGTAGCCAGGCCTACATAGGGCTGTGATGCTGCTGCAGTCGTGTGGATTTGTAGGAATGGATTTTGATGAACAAAGGAGTGTGTGGAGGACCGTGGTTTCTTGCAGTCGAAGATAAACAACACGGGCTCTTTTTCCGTGCACCAACACCGAAACCATGGTAACTGCAAGGCGCGGCGCGGCGCGCAAATCACGGTCCTTTCACGTTTCCCGGGTCTGAAGTAACAATACCATAAGAAAAAGCGATCTGTTTTATTAATTTACGCCCCAAACACAAACGGTAGTCACAAACACCCTGAAACAGTACACAGTACAGTGATTACGTACAGGAAACAAGCATTGTATGCACGAATAACACGGACTATATCAAAAATAATTCTCAGTTTTATACACAAAAGACGCTATTCAGAGCCAATGGTAATGATACATGCTGTTAAAGTAGGAGAGCAAATAAGGCCACGCACCAACGGTTTGAAAAGTCTTGTTTAATTGAAACTTTAATTAATGCATTTGAATCCGTTGTCGACTATTTGTAGTCTTGTAGTCAATCTAGAAGGCAAACGTGATGGGACCCCTCTCGCTTCCGAATTCTGCGCTTTCTAATTTACTATTCTGCGTGCAGCTGGTCATTGAACGCAAAAAAGTATTCTCATGCTGACTATTTTACCACGATTACCCGAGATGAATTTGCTGTCTGAGGACTGCGCCCCAATGCATTCAGCCGGTAAACCATCTTGATTACGTACCCCGGGGTCATCCTGTGTTGTCGCGTCCACTGTTATCCGTAAATTAAAACTTAGTTTTCATCCGTGTAGAAGGTGCAGTATCTGCATCACGTAATCACACTTGACGCACCGCCTTCAGGAACAGAAACGTTTTATATTTTAAAGCCGAATAAAGAATAGGAGGAATTCGTTAATTTACCTAATCCTCCCTCCTCCTGTTCGCATTTTGGGTCACCGGGTATACAGAGCGACCGGGTTGACTTTCTCGTCCCACCTACTGGGTTCATATGCTGTATCCCCCTCCCCTTACAATTTCCTTTAAGAATGATCGCAGCGGGTAATTTATTTCTGAAAATACACCCTCTCCTCACCCCGTAGTCACGGATAAAATAACTCTCTTGAATGAGAAGGAAACCTGACGTTTCTGCACAAGCGATTTTTTTTAACGTGGTCTTAGTAGTTGGTTTGCAGGAAATTGGAAAAGCTTTTACCTTTATTATAGTAACATTTATAAATCGTTGCCCAAATAATTTTGATGTTCAGTTCTTATTTATCTAGTGCAATAGTTTAGTTAAATTTAGCTCTTTTTCTGTTTCTAAATGTAGACTACAAAACGCATTTTTGTTTCATTTAATGTATCTACATCTGTATTTTCCTTTGAAGTATTCGGTTTGGGGCTTCACGAGTCGATTTCCATGCTACCAATAAAATATACAACTAATTATGAAGCTGTTAGTTATTTTTGACAGAAGAACCGAGTTGAAAATTCACTGTTAACGCATTTATTGCCAATCTTTTCATGTCCCTTTACTAAATTACAATCCGCCCCAAGATGAGTAAAAACCAGTAATGCTGTACCTTTGTAGTGGCTATATTAAGAAAAGTAGTTTATTTAAATCTTTGCCTTTTCATTCGGTTATCCGTGTTTCTTTCAGGCATGGTTTTCCTCCTGTATGTAACCTGTATACACGTAACCGCGTTTCTATTGAGAGGCGCATGAATGGAGAAACCGCTGATTGTGGTTTGGTGCTCACGTGGCGTTTACCAGTACAACTAAAAGGTAGAGACATTAAACTCCATAGCATTTCCTTTCTGGCTTATAAGTTCCTGAACTGACTAGACCAGTGCTTCTCAACGTTTTTTTGCACCCCGACCCATTTTCCACCATCCCAGCCTAGTCGCGATTTTATTTCAAGTATAGCTTTAAATTAACGCTATGATCGTTTACATAGATTAATTCAAGGATTAGGGCTGGGAAATCTGATCGTGGATCAGCATAGGAGCTTGATTGTTTTAAAACTCTTACATCTCCAACTCTGCCTCGCGACCCTTTAATTTAAGATGTTGACGCGACCCAAATTTGGGTCTCGACCCACGGGTTGAGAATCGTTGGACTAGGTCATCTAATGTTGTTTACACGCAACAAACACAGGACCATAGTATCATGTCCAAGAAACATTGTTTTTGGTAAAATTGACCAAATTTCAGTATGGCAGCCACATAATTTGGAACAGACTTAACTCATATCACGAGTCATAATTTATTTCCAACATTCTTGTAAAAAAAAGGAAAGTGCATAAAAGAAGCAAACGTTTTTAGCAGGTAACAATTCACTGTTTAGAAACCAAATCTTAAGATTGATAATATGCCCTTTAATGTTTGGTTGAGTGCTTTCTTCTGCGTGTTGTGAATATATTTTAAATAACAGTTGGATCACTCAGCCGTTCATACTTCAGTAATAGTTTATCCTGTCACAACTTCCTGCGGCGTACAGGCATGCTTCGCTCGTTAGCAGCACGTCGGCTAGTTGTAGCTAATGTTATACTGCTGCTTCATTATTACTAAGTGTGCTGTCTCCTTCACATAAGAATTTTATCTTATTATAGCGAGAGAACAATAGTACTATATTTTCCAACCTGGAAACCTATAACACAATAGTTTACAATGACTCAAAATACACTGTACTCAAGAACTAAATTAAAAACGAATCGTCTAAGTTTACCGCGCATCTTGTAATTTGTTTACAATTTCAATCCGGTTGCAAATTGGGAAGATTAATGAAGCTAAATATTTGAAAGGGACAGAAGTATTTGCGACTCACAGCGTATTTGGGTAGATATACTGAGGCAGGTGTTGACGTCATCGTCCGTAATGGACTCATTATATCAAATGAGTTCTGCTACATTTACAATAATCGTTTTGAGCTTGTAGAACAAAGATGTCAGACTCACTGCCATGACAACAATGTACTTGCAGAAGGTAAAAGGGAATTTAAGAGGACACAAGTGTATTTTAGGGCCCCGGTGTATTTGGCTTTCCCGAAGACCACATTTCACCTCTTTTTTTATTTCAAAAATAAAATGGACTGAAAAAAATAAAAGCACCGGTAGAGGTAACTTAAAAAAAGGCTTCTAGAGTAGTTGATACATGAGTTCTTGAACTCTGAACACTTAGAGTAGTTATAGAGCACTCATTTCTTTGATATTATGGGAATAAATTCAGCAAAAATGGTCTCTCTAAATTTAAAATATTAAGTGAAGTAGAACTAGAATAACCATCTACTAAAACGAACCCAGAATTGTTCTTAAACCGAGCAGGGGTACTAAGGTGTTCTCTGCAGACAATACCCCGTCATTCTGTCAGTAGAGGCAGTTTGGTTGGTGCAATAAAGATACTACAGGGCTTTTCAAATGAATGTTAAATCATAATTTTGTCTCACGCTATGAGTTCGGAAACGTCCTCCACAATGAAAGGGTTCTAATTAGATTATTTATAAGGTGACATGAAGAGACGCTGCGCTCCTCTGGCGAAAGTGCTCTCCGGGGCGCGTGCGGCTCGCAGCCATTGTGTGAAGTTGGGAGCGACGGTGCTCGACGGGGGGGGGGGGGGGGGGGGGGCGGGGGGGGGGGGGGGGGGGGGGGCGGGGGGGGGGGGGGGGGGGGGGGGGG
>JAODJX010000047.1:3745244-3763434 GCA_026776945.1 Isichthys henryi
CCATTGCTTCCGGGATAGGCTCCGGACCCCCCGCGACCCAGTACGGATAAGCGGTTTGGAAAATGGATGGATGGATGCATCATATACAGTCTGTTTCATAAAGGCCAGTAGCTGAATACAATAGCAATTTAAATGTGTATCAAGTGCATTCAAATTAATGTACGGTAAATATTCAATCACATTTAGATATTAATTATTAGAGCCCATATCCATACAGATCTTGCGAAAGATTGTCAAGCTCAATGCGACCCTGCATTGCGCAAGTTGTTTCGGAACTGTATATAGGCAGTCTGTTTACTAAATATCTGATATAATTTAAATATAAATCTTAAATTATTTTCGAATTTGTAGCGCAAAAAAACACTATGTGCAAGACTGACAGTATTATTCCCAGTTTAGACGGTTAAATCAAATTAGGCACCTGCTGCAATTTGGTCGGAGTTTATATACGGTTGCTACTTTTTACAAGGTTATGGGCATTAAACTCATATTCTGAAAAGGCTTCTATCAGTTGTTAAATGCCTACATGACATCAGCAACTAAACATCTTTCTTTAAGTTTTGAGTTATTCCATGAATTCAGGTAATCCATTGCGTAGTTGTTTGAAACAAACAATCCTCAGGTTCCCATAACTCGCCCCTGCAGCGTTCGCCTGATATAGCACCGCGCCATGTGTAACGGGATATGTAGTTTAATTAGGAAAACAATCAGTTGGATTGACTGCACGCTCAATTAGGCAGACATCATTTCCCAGTACACTCCAACAGTGTTTCCGGTGGCATGCAGAGACACTCTGCCGCAATGCTTTCTGGGTAATGTCGTTATAGCAAAACCCAATGTTACTTATCTCTAAGGCGCTATAGTTTCAAAAAGACTACAATATTCGTGATGCCTAGCGCATAAAGTAAACAGAGAACTGTCAAACCGCAAAGTCGCCATTTTAACTGTAGCCTTAAAATGGCTGAAAAATGCAAGGGAGAGGTAGGAACACGGACAAGGTTTTGTTTTTAAGTTGAAACAGACTGCCGTTTAGTATTTATTATAAGGTTAAATGGCAAAGGGAAGAGCGGGGCGCAAGTAAAATGGATGTTAAAACTGCGGTTTTTAACGCGGCTAGAGATGGGAAGCTGAAACTTATACAGAAGTTGCTGAGCAACAAAAGTCCGGAGGAGTTGGAAGCGCTTGCGGAGGAGAAGACGCAGGGAGGCACCCCGCTCCTCATCGCTTCCCGGTACGGTCACCTAGAGGTGGTGGAATACCTCCTCGAGCACTGTAAGGCTAATGTGGAGCTCGGCGGCTCCGTTAACTTTGATGGCGAAACGATTGAGGGAGCGCCCCCTTTGTGGGCGGCTTCGGCCGCGGGTCACCTGCCCGTGGTGCGAACGCTGCTGAAGCACGGCGCTTCGGTAAACAACACCACGCTGACTAACTCCACACCACTGCGTGCAGCCTGCTTCGATGGCCACCTAGAGATCGTCCGCTACCTGGTGGAACACCGCGCCGATATGGAGGTGGCTAACCGGCATGGCCACACTTGCCTGATGATCTCCTGCTACAAGGGCCACAAGGAGATTGCCAAGTTCCTGCTAGAGCGAGGTGCGGACGTCAACCGCAAGAGTGTAAAGGGAAACACTGCGCTGCACGACTGTGCGGAGTCTGGAAGCCTGGACATCATGAAGATGCTGCTGAAATGCAACGCACGCATGGAGCGTGATGGTTATGGCATGACTCCGCTGCTGGCCGCCAGTGTGACGGGCCACACCAATATCGTGGAGTACCTGGTGCACCAGCCACGCTCCACCAGGGAGGAGCGCGTCGACGCCCTTGAGCTGCTGGGCGCCACCTTCGTGGACAAGAAACGAGACCTGCTGGGTGCCATGCGCTACTGGCGCCGCGCCATGGAGCTGCGACAGCCGGGCGACCGTGTTGGGGCCCTGCTCAAGGCACCGCAGGGGCCCCTGGTGCCCGCGTATGACTGCGCTCGGGAGGTGAACAGCCTGGAGGAGCTGGAGGCGCTCATCACTGACCCCGATGAGATGCGCATGCAAGCTCTGCTGGTTCGCGAGCGCATCTTGGGCCCCTCCCACCCAGACACCTCTTACTATATCCGGTACCGCGGTGCTGTCTACGCCGACTCTGGCAACTTTGAGCGCTGCATCAGTTTATGGAAGTACGCGCTGGACATGCAGCAGAGCAACTTGGACCCATTGAGCCCCATGACGGCCAGCAGCTTCCTGTCCTTTGCCGAGCTTTTCTCCTTCGTGCTCCAGGACCGTGCCAAGGGCACCCTGTGCACGCGGGTCACCTTTCATGACCTGATGGGTGTGCTGAGCAAGAGCGTGCGCGAGGTGGAGCGGGCAGTGGCGCAGCGTGACGGCGCCCCTGAGGCACCACAGTTCACCAAGGCGCTCGCCATCATCCTGCACCTCATCTACCTGCTGGAGAAGCTGGACTGCACAGCCGAGCAAGAGCATCACAAGAAGCAGACCGTCTACCGGCTGCTCAAGCTCAACCCCCGGGCCCGAAACGGCTACAGCCCGTTGCACATGGCTGTCGACAAGGAGACCACAGCGGTGGGTCGTTACCCGGTGGGCCGTTTCCCGTCACTGCTGGTGGCCAGCCTTCTGCTGGAGTGTGGAGCTGACGTGGACTCGCGGGACTGCGACAACAACACGCCACTGCATGTGGCGGCTGCTAACAGCTGTCCAGAGATCATGAGCGTGCTGGTGCGGGCTGGCGCCCACTTCGACGCCACCAACGCACAGCGCAAGGCTGCCTACGAGCTGCTGGATGAGCGCAGCGCCGGTCGGCACGCGCTGCACCCCCTCAACTACGTCACCCTGCAGTGCCTAGCGGCCCGAGCCATCGAGAGGCACAGACTGCCGTACAAGGGGCTCATCTCCGAAGAGATGGAGGCCTTCATCGAGCTGCACTGACCCTCTACCCCATACCTAAACTTCCATCTCTCCCATTCTCGCTCTGCCACCTCCCTCCCCTCCCCCCATGCTTAGACCAAATCAAAGCAATAACCCCACTAATCGAAGATGATAAACCTACCCTCATTGGTTTCCTTTCTTTGTAGACTTTTTTTAAAAGAGATTTTAAAACAGAAACCTTGAAGCATAAGGTTGGGTTTTTTTGCTCTTAGCAGGTGGGTCATCAATACTTCTGATTTGATTTAAGCTGCTGCGGTACCTTCTCTTGCTTTCTGTTGTTCATGAGCACGGAAAACAAAGCTTTTGACCCTGTCCCATCTATCCTGCACCAGATGGGGTAGCTTGATTTGCAGGTAGTGACAGGTAGTAAATAAGGGTGGGGCAGCAGGGGAGTGGCCCCCTGGGTAATTGTGCACTTTGATAAACGCGTGAGATGTGGTATTCGGAGTGGGTGGTTCATTTGTTCACTATCGCTCCTGTACCAAGTTGGTCCATCAGCTTCCGTGGGGTAAATCAGATGAGCTCTTTGGCCATCGGCTACCCTTTAATTGATGAATCTTGGAACTAGAGGAGAGCAGGACACAGTGCCAAATTGCCGCTGGGTGTGTCCTCTCTCTGGGCGTCGACTATTTCAGGCCCTCTGAGTGGCCTGGTCGCTTGGCTCCAAGGATCCCTGGCTCAGGCTCCTTCTTGGAACATCAGGAACCCTTCCACCCTTGACATGGGGCTTCTACTCGAAACATCCCGGAATGAGTTTGGGCGACCCTGCCCAAGCCGTACAGGTAAACCAGCATCTGGACAGTGGCGAGAGACACGATCTTACAGTATTTGATTTGGTTAAAGTGGAGGATTTCTTGAATCTTAACTGGGATAGCCTTCTACAAGGAGAATTACACGGAACTGAGTGAAACTGGTATTGAAACCCTCAGATGATGGCAGTAATTTAATGAGTCTGTAAAAGTTTACTTCAATGTCAGCATTTATAGGAATGTACACCTTTTATTGAACAGGGACTGTCTATCATATCCATTTGCTGATGGATTGCAAAATTGGATAATGTACTATAATTGCCTTTTAGTCTTATTTTTATGCATTTTAAGATTTTTTTTCCCCCCGTTGTTTAAATCAACCTTATTTAAAGCACTTTGAAAAATAGTAGTACTTTATTTTGCATCCAGACCATGCACTCTAACTCAGAGATACCCGTTTAACAGACTGATTGATAACACCTTATGGTCAAAAAATACATTTGAGGTGCCTGAATAAAATTCAGAATCCAGTGACGTGTTTGTGTTGTCAATGCAAATGTATGAGCAGATGTAGGACAGCGGGAATGCGGACGCCTCGTTCCGTGTAAACCCAGCGCACGGGAACATCACCTTGGAAACCGAACAACACATGTCAGACATAATGAGAGTTGACGAGGGGTCACCGAGGGTAGCGTTCAACAGGGAGGAGGATCTCCGGAATCAAAGCCTGATGAGGAAAGCCTAATTTTTCTTTGATAATCGGCTGAGTTTAACATAAAGCTTCTAAAGAAGGTAATTTTAGAAGCTAAGGTGTAATATTTCTCCGTGAGCAGTAACCCATGCACATGCAGAAGGGCGGAAGCTGGGGCTGTTAGCCTGGGTTAGATGTGGGTGATTGTTCCACCTGAGGTCCAGGAGGAAGTGACTACTTTACTTATCTGCATCCGTCAGTCATTTACTTAGAAGAACCAGTGGCTAATATGAATGGCTCTATCAACAGCACAGCCCCTTTCTGTAGCTGACTGGAGATCAGCGGTGTCTCTGATGGGATCAGTGAGGGGGGGGAGAGGAATTTTGTCATTTACTGCCTCAACTGCCATCGCTGGCTGAAATTTATTATGACCCGTATTTCTGGACAGTTTGATGACCTTCGTCTTCCTTCATCAGCCTATCCTGTCTCCCCACTGCCAAAGGAATCATTTTCTGGCTGCGTCACTGTTCCGGACGGGGCTGTAATGCACGGTGTGATGAAGGGGCCGCCAGCCTGACAACTGCTGTTATTCATAGCGCTTGGGCTGCTCACGTCCTTTTTATAGACATGGAAAAACAGTAGTAATGAAAGTGAAGCGTTCCAGTCCAGGAGGCTGCCCAAGTGGATGGGCAGCGGAATTGGACTCCCCGTCCTCTCACGTCTTCTGAACAAACATGCAGGAGGAGGTAAACCGATAGAAAAACACAAGCAAGGCTTTAATCTACACCTCTGCAGCGCAGCCTCGGAGTCGCAGGGTAACACGTTGCGTTCATGTTTAAAAAAAGAAAGTTGGCCGCCGACACCCCGAGTCAACTGCCCTTTGAGCACACAGGCGCCTCATCTGTGTCCTAGTTATAGCTCGGATACTTAAAGACTGACACATTAGCGACCGCGAACACAACACCCTGATCATCGCAGCCGGAGGCGCTGGAATTTTTACCACTTCCGTCCAGGCCTTTTTTGCCCCTTTTTGGCATAACACCGGGCATTACGGCCAATCGCCGTGTCTGTGACTCGATCAGCCAAACTGGCGAATCCTGCAATAACATCTTAGCCAGCGAAGCGCTTCCATGGTGGACACGTTGGCAGGTCACAAGTTTAATTGGCAATCAGCACCGTGGTTTCTTTCTGGCCTGTGTCTGCTTCTCGTTCCTTTGATCGCCAGCATTTGTCTCAAAATGTGGTTGCGTGTTTTAAAAATAACATAAAATTGAACCAAAATCCCCCCAAAACTTTGAATGTGGAACCTACCAAAAACCAGAAATTACTCAATGACAGTAATACTCTAAAAGTGTGAGCTGTTAAGACCTTTAAACTAATTTAACACTGGTCAAGGGTGGTTTGCGTGATCAGTCAAATTGAAGCTAAAGCACAGTGAGTATATATATGATTGTCTTAATGATCGCGGAGAAATCTGATTATGTCAGGTACTAAGAGCAATTATTCACGTGAACGTAGTTCCAGGTTTATCTGGGGAGATGTCATGATTCCTTCACAGGTTCTGAAGGAAACGCGTGTCTTCAGTCGCCGATTATTCAGCCCCAGCAACATGCCAATGAACTAAGCAGCCGGCAAATGTCATGTTGATAGATCCCACAAACAGATTCAATTGTGCTAACGCAACAAAAGCATATGTTACTTAATTACCAGCCTGCCGTTATGAATAAATGCCACTAAATTTGAAATATAAGGACGAGCTACAAAATTATCCGTAGATGCGTGATTTCACCTCATTGTTGAATCAGTAACAAGTGATAAATATGCTACCGATATTTTTGTATGCTGTTTGAATGTAAAATGCAAGTAAACCGTTATCAGTAGAAATTCTTAATTTAACACCCGTAAATATTAAATATTACAGTTTGATGAATGCATATTGTTAGTGATTCCCATGGGAAATGTATATTGTCTTATCTAAACCCCTCAAACATAGATTGTCTTAGCAATTTTTACCGTTTACTGCAGAAGTTGCTGCTTTTTCCAGGTCAGAGGTAAAACCAGGCTTCGAAACTCCCGGTGGGCGGGATTACTATGCATTTGTCAATCACTGCCTGGTTTAACCCAATGAGACCCCACAGAGTAATCTATAGGCCTGTCTGAGATTGGCAGCTCGTGATAATCCCACCCCCTGTGGGTTTCAAAGAGACTCCTCTCTTCTCATTGAGTTGTTCCTTTAAGCCGAAGAGATGAGGTCTTCTGTGTCCAGGGAGGTATTGGTAATGCTTTTTTCATAAGGTAGCGCCAGTCATGCTGGATATTATTTAGTTAGAAGGTTATAATACACTTGAAAAAGAAGAGAACAGATCTGAATTATAGGAATAGTAGAAAAACATGTTTTCCTGTCTGTTTACTTCCTGGCACCAGACCTACAATGCCAAAATTACGTCAATGCCGTAATGGGTCATATTTATAGATCAACGTAGTCATGAAACCATAGGCATCAGCACGAAGAAATCTGTTCTTTGATCGATGTTTAGCACTGGGTTGATTAAATGCATTGTCTTTGTGCCGTGTGGTTTTTATTTGACTTTCCTTGCGTTTTCTTCTTTGCTGTTCAATCAGTATGAAGTTGGAGGCAGTCCGAAGGAATTACGTCATTAACAGATGAAAAAAAAATCATAGCACCACTTCCCTGGAATGCGTGCAGCAATATACACTCCTGAAGTAATTCGTCATCCACTTAGCATGCTAAGTAGTGGTTAGCATGTGGTGTATTGTTTGAATTTGGGAATCAAATTAAGCTATTAAATCTTCCGTCCAAGAACAAGGAAGAATTTGCACGGATGAAGTATATTAATGATTATAGTGCTTTTGTGCCATTGATGAATAATGAAATGGCGGTTTTGTATTAAGTATAATGAGCTATATATAATAGAAACTAATCTTCATTTTTCTGAAGGTCTCCTCGTCGACTTGAAAAATAGCAACACTTTAGATTTCGTGATTACATGCGCTCCACTATTGTAATTTATGAAGTTGCCACAACCAACAGGTACAAAGCACGTTAGGCTGAAGAACAATGATGCTGGCTAGCTGTGTGTTAGAAGAACAAGATCATTAAACCATAACACATGTCCATGTTCACGAGACAGAGGCGGACTCGTGACCGTCCATTAGGGGAGGAGCCATTCTTTATGAATCTTTCTATTCATGAATAAATAAACCATTTGTATGATTTGAATCTTTGATTTGATTTCCTTAAGCATGCTCCAGTAATTTAGCACGACTTCCCATTGAATGTCGTATTAAATGCCTAGAGTGTTCGGTTTTTAGCCGGATACGGTAAGTGATGTGCTGGGAAATAAACCACAACAAAACAAAGCCGTTCCATAAAATAATATGCATTATAATATAGAAAAATGCGTTGAATAGCACACTATTCCCACATGTTTTATAGCTGTTCGGTAAGTTGGTTGCTTTAAAAAAAGACATCTGGTAGACAGAAATGCGGACCAGCAGAGGGCGTTACTGTGACATGTCGGACAGCAGAGCCAGCGCGGCGCTTAAGTAAGCGGCCAACGGTAAATGTCAGATACGCTTTTTCTTTATGTATTCTCAAAGGTTCAGCTTAACGAGTTACGCAAAAGTGTATTTATCCGAGTCACATTTAATTGGCATGGCAGCGCAATGGTCCACGTACAGCTTTTCCCGTGTCCTGTCGCACCTTGCAGGTAAAAATTGCAGGCACACTGAACCTTTAGGCTATTCTAAAACATGAAGTACAACCAAGACCATGTAGTAATGTTTTGGACTGGATGACTCGGACCTCTTTCCCCAAACAGTCACTACTGTGCTACTGACACGCAAGGCAAGTTCCTATCACGGTGGTGCTGTACGGTTGTTTTCTCTGTGTGTACTCTGGACCTCATTTTAATTCATGGAGTTTGGTATTACATCACTTTTATTCCCTTGAGTATACTTATTCAGTCTTTGTAGTCTTGTTTGTAGTCTTTTAAAATTCTGGTATTTTATATAGAATATTTAAAGCACCTTATACATACAAGTCCAAAAGCTTTTTTGACATCTGTTTAATTGCCACTGTTTTGTGTTTGGCCCAAAATGTGATTCGGTACACAGATAAGCTGTTCGAGATGTTGGTTCATTAAAATGCATCGTAAAAGCCGATAAAACTGCAGGAAGTGTGTTGCGAATGATAGTTCATGTCCTCGGGTGTGGCTCTGAATCAGTTTTTCTACCCTAAATACGCAATACTGTCTTATGCATAAAAGTGGCTGAAACGATGACTGCACGCCCGAGGGTGTTTCACAAATCGAGTCCCTAAAGGGACTTGATCTTGCCAACAACATATTCTAACGTGGCGCCATCAGTGACGCTTCTAAATTTCCAAATGACGTCGCTCTGTGAGGAACAAGCCGCGGATTAACTCGTTTCGGGCTCCCTGACTTTCCGGGGCCCCTGGGGGCCCTGTGTGCTGTTCTGTTTCCCCTCTCTAGCTTGATGCGTGTAAAACACAGGAAAGCCGACTCCCCTGCGTCCCGATGCACAGCATTGCGTGGTTAATTTGATCGATTGTTTTTTCTATTTTAGGCTGCGGTCTTATACTATCATCTCGCCTGGTTTACTCTGTCTGGTTTAATCTTTTATTTACGCTTTTCTGCTCCGAGGATATGGAGCTTGGAAATTTTCATCTCTTGATGCATGATTATATAACGAAGCCTTAATTAGCCACTGGTTTCACTTAGGGCTTTTATAAAATCAAAGTTCCCTTGATGGTGTTGTGTAGTTGGTTTTTTTTATTCGGATGATGGATGTTTTGTCATGCATTTAATTCTCTTGAATGAGAGAATCAATCTGTTGTGGGCAACTGAGAGTCCGTTATGAAGGCTGCAGAGAGCTGCATGCCGTCGTCGACATATCGATCCCTTAACTTCGCCAGCTAAACTTTTTAACTGAATGAAAGGAAAAGCGTCGTGCTGTTAGTTTATCTGCTGGATGTGTCTGTTACGTTAAGTGGTCTGTTTGTGGTTATGAAATAGACAAGTTGTTGTTTATCCTCCATGTGTATTTTTTGCTAACTTCATATCATTTTAATTCGGTGAATCCCGCTGCTTTATGCTTTTCAAGGAAATTCCTTTATTGCAAGGGAACTATTTGTCGCAAACCAGTACCTCTTAATTTTACCCCTCGGCGTTTGTGAATGTAATGTAATATAGACAGACTGGTCGTATTAAGTTATGATTCAACGATTAATCCATTTACTGTTTATTGTGAATCGAAATGCTGCGACTGTACCTGTAGGGGGCAGCAGCTCGTGTTAAAAATTCATGTCGCGGAGAAGCCTCTGCTCAAGAGCGTTTTAATCCAGTTTTGCTCTCATTAAATGATCCTTGCTCCTAAAGATCATGTCCATTCATTTGCAGATCGCACTGAATGTCAGCTGATGACTACAGCGTGCTTTAAACACGGAAAACAGAGAGGCCAGGTATTAATTGTAGAAGTCAGGGCCGGTTTATTAGCTGCAGTGTGGCTGCAGGTAAAGCGGAATGTGAATCGAACCCAAAAAAACAGGTGTAGCAGGGTTACGGATAAGAAGCCCCCATTTTATTGGATGTGGATGATGCCTGTTCAGCCTGCCTTACTATTTATTAACTCGGCATGTTGAATATGCTTTAGTATAATGAGTTTTGAGCCCATTCATAAATGCAGTGGTCATCAACTGACTGACACTGTACCGAAACTGGATTGAATCTAGGTTGTCTGATAATCTGGACGCAGCGGACCTTGGCCTTGTGTTGCCGATGCATGCGACCCTTGGAAGAAATCATTGGGGGCTTTAGATTATTTGGTATTTTGGTTCATCTGTCCAGTTTAGTCATTTACAGATTTAAATTTTTTTCACTTCAGTTTTTGCTTCATATCCCAAATTTGATTCCCCCTTTTGTATTAACACACGGTCATGGTTGAAGGCTTCACTTGCTTGTTTCCATCTCAGCTAATTACATGATCGCTCAGTTTTCCTTGAAAATGTCATTTACGTTAGAGTAAATGTTTTGATTTTCATTTTCCAGAGGGGAATAATCAGCATTTGTGTTTACTTATTGTAGGAATCTTTTTGAATAAATACAACCTATTTTTTTTTCGGGGGGTGGGGGGGGGGACAACCACAGTCTCACAGTGGCGTAGTTCAGCTGTGAAGATTGTGAACTTTGACCCTGACATTTAAAACATACAAACGTTACCTCCATTCACAGTGATCCATGTGCCTTGTTAATAGGTGTAATTTCTAATGGAAAGCAAACCCCAAATCTCATTGTTGCTTATAACTGGAACTGCATTGCGTATGTTAGAATTGAGCTGTGTTTTTCACAAAACACCTGCCCTTTTTCAGAGCTCTACTTTCTGGAGTTACATGTGTCACACAAACATTACACTCCAGTGAAATGTTTACCATTCGCACCAGCAGGCTGCACGGTTCTTCCTCCATTTGTCATTGTAAGTTGCTGTTAGTGCTGAAGTGCATTCAGAGCTTAATCAAATTCATGGTTTTGCTTAGGGAGAATGCAAGATGGATTAGTGTATGCTGAAGTCCTCATGATTTCTTACTGATTCTTGTCTTTGTGCCTTATCTGTGGAGAATTTAAAACGTGCCACGCATTTGGGATGTCTTGCCGCCCCCCAAACACACAGACACACACAAACACACGCAGGTTGCTATGAAGGGCTGTAAACTCCAGCCAGGGAGTGTTGAGGGTCAAGGAGATTCTATGAGTGATATCTGTTCATACTCCCCCTAGTGGTGAGACGCCTGGGTGACTGATGTGTGAGTGTCTCTCTTTCTTTCTCTGCCTGTTGCCCTGGTGCATTTGCGTGTGTGTGCTGGAGCCGGTCATGCATAAAGAACTCCTTGTGGCATTCAGGTGGTTTACGTGTCCGGTCCCAGTCCAGTGCCACTTGTGACACAGTGCCCGCTGTGAAAAGCACTTTGGTTCCTGCCCAACGCGGGGAGTGAACCGTGTGTGAAGCTCCATAAAAGCAAAGAATCCATTATTTATAGATCAAACATGAATAACCCCAGCCTGGAAATTCACAGTAAATGACTTTCTCTACAGCTGGACAAGTTGTACTAAATGCTCATTAGGAAGCCAGTTTTTGTAGTTTTAGGAAGCCAGTTTTTTTTTTAGAGTTATTAATATCTTTATATTTCTGTAGGACAATATGAAAATTGATCAGGGCACTTGGAATGGAGAAATACATTTTTAAATACGTTTTTTAATGTATGCATTTGTCCAGTTGAAACATTTTTTTTCTGTAATTGTTGGCAGAATAAATACATGTATAATGAACGTTGGAAATGGCATTTCTTCATTTAGAGGAGGTTCTCATCACACTTTATGCTGACTGCTCTGGTAGACTATTGATTCTGCATCAGCTGGAGAGACTGGGGGCTCTTTGGTATCCAGCCAAATGTAGATGTTTCAGAAATATGCTTTTTCTTCTCCAGGGGCGGCTTTGGCACGTGAGGTATAGAAAGGCCTCTGTGGTAAATTCCTTACGTTCCAGCCCCCCATACTTTGCAAACTGGACTTTGACACGCGGTGGCTTTCCACTAAGAAATCCTTAGACGCTTTACCACTTGGTAGCCTGGTCAATGGCGGTTAAGACTATGGACTAAAAACCTGAAGGTTGCTTGGTCAAATCCCAGCAGGGGGGCCTTGCAGGATTAACTTTGATCTACTTTAATTGCTCTAGTACAATACCCATTATAAATAGATAGTTTTAAATCTCTCTGGGTAAAAATGTCTACTAAGAAACTAAACATAACTGAATCTTTGCTGACCCTAGCTTAACTGTCTTCATCTCTCTGTGGATTGAACACAAAGGCGACAGGTAAGGGGTTTGAAAATAATGAAGAGATGGTCTTTCTTTTCTTGACAATGAGGAGATATTCTGAGCCGGGCTGCTATAGAGGGAATTCGGTCGGCCTTTAGCTAAATAAAAAGAAGGAATGAGGTTTGACTCTTGACGTTTGCTTTGGTATTAAATTTAATCAGCGTCGACAAACACATCACACACCACACAACCAAAATTTTACAGTGTTGGAAGAACACTGCAGAGCAGCTCCTTATCTGACATGCGAACAGAATGTGAACAGTAAACAAAAAAACTAATTTTAAGACGGAACAAGTCAGCCATGGATTTCATCCATCTTCACAGGCTGTCCAGGGATGGGTCACTTCCCATGGAATTCACATGCGGTCCCTGACTCTCATGTGCACGCATGCCTGCAATCATAAACAGATGATGGAAGTTACACCATATTACCATGTCCTGTTCACCCCAGAGAAAATTACCCCTGATTAGTACAGTGGAAATCTCATCGTGAGAATAAAATCATACTTTAGCTTAATGTGTGTTAATATAAACTAATCAGTATTCTATATATTCCAGCCTTTTATCAATATATTTAATTACCTGTGCCGTATATGCAGTTAGTCAAAGCATTTCGCGATGTATATCCATACCATTTATTCGTAAAAATCAAATTTAAGGATGTATTTTGTTTGTGGTTAAACTTTAAAACAGCCAATATTTTATGGGGGAGCTGTCAGTGAGGACACTCTCATACCTAGTTTTAAAGAAATGATTTTAAGGAAAGGGCGTGTGTTTGCAATTGTAATGCGACGACAACTTTCTAATCGGGAGTCTTTAAATAAAAGACCACCCTTTGAAATCCTAGAGGTCATGACCACCGAGGCCAAGTCGCCAGAAGGTTTGTGTGTCACTCCTGAAGGTCACTTTTAAAAGCAGGCCATGTTTTTTGGGTTCATTTTAAGGACACTTGTGTGTTCAGTCTCAGTGGTGGCCCTACCCGTCCTCTTCTCCCTGTCCTTGAGGAGTCCTGTGAAGGGGAGGTGCTGAACAGCCTGCTCCTGCTGAATGCCCACGTGGGGCATTAAGGGAGGGGGAAACAGCGGGACTCTACACTCCTAAGTGGAGAAGCGAAGAGCAGCGTCAGAATGTGAAGTGACTGAAGCCGGTCAAAGCCTCTGTGCGGCCATATGGCAGAATCACGGCTGTCGCGATGCCCCCACGGCAAAAATAAATGTGTAAATAATGCGAGTAAGGAAATATTTGTTGTTTAATATAATCGCAAAAAATAATATAAGTAACATTATTATATAATAAATACATAACCTAACAAAGCTGTAGGACTGTAAGAATAAATAACTGAGCAGGGGTGAAACATGAAGTTGTACCGCTAGTCACCTGAGACAGCTTTTTTTTCTAGATGGGGGCGTGTTTAATTTCCAACCCTCGAACTAGGGCTGTCATTGTTAACGCATTATTATTCCGTGCTTCGCGTTCATTTTAGTTGTGTTAATTTCAAAACAGCTGTGGGAGAATAGTATGAGCAAAGATTGTAATAGATGTTAATTTATGTAGTGAATATATAAGCTAAAATCTTTTTCGTGGTATTGCAGTATGATTGTATATGCGATTTATCTGTTTAAAAATTAATCTCAGTGTAATATACTGTAGACTAATACAGGGATTCCCAACCCCCAGGCCACTGAACTTTGGGGGTTTGGAGGAGGGGGGTGGTTAATTTCCAAAAATGAACTATACATTTTCAAACCATGTTTTAACCCTCCCGGTGTCTAGCGTTTTTTTGAGAGCTATTTTTGCAAGGAAAATGATAGCTATCGAGTCGGGACAATACAATTTGCTAACCATGGGGGGCGCATACAATGTGTCGTGATCGATCGACTAGGGATGCTTAATGGGCTGACCAGCCATGAACTGGCATGTATTTAGTGGTTAAGAACATGGGATCATAAAGCAAATGTAAGTAGCTGAAAGGACATTGTGCATAACTGTAGAGGTGGAATGTTCAGGACCAGAGAGTACGAATCCAGACCAGGGTTTTGTTTGAACCAACCAACTCAGTACTCTGAATGTGACTCTTTAAACTGAACTGGTTGGTCGAAACAAAAACATGACCTGGATTTGTATTTTTTGAACCTGAACTTTCCACCTCTGCATAATTGTATAAATGAGGTATAATAAAATATAATCTGCATGAAATTCCTCAGCTCTATTTAATTTGCCAATTAGACACCAGATTTAAATCGTTCCACGTGAGATCTGTATTTAGAGCAATGGCTAATATATGTGATCCCAACTAAACAGTTAATGCGTTTTTAGTGTTTTGTTCAATAGTAGTGAGTCACGATAAAGTGCGTAATAACCTCCGGTGAATATGGCACCCCCGCGGACTGGAAGTGGGGCTGCCCTGCTCCGGCGCCGGGCATGTTCAGCATGAGCGCCTGGCAGGCGTAGGGGTTCCCGTAGTAGGGATACAGCTTCACGGGGATGGGCATGGTGAGCAGATCGCCCGGGTACAGGTCCCTCGGAGTCAGTTCCGCAAAGATGTAATCGGCGGGAAACCGAGGCGCTAGGAAATAAAAGAAAAAAACAAAGATAATCCGAGATCATCCAGCCATCCATTTTATGCACCCACTTGGCCTGTTTGCGAGTGACCGGAACCTTTCCTGGACGTTACAGGTGCAAGGCAGAGAACAACCCAGGATGGGGGGGGCAGCCCATCGCAGGGCACACACACCATTCAGTCACACATGCACACCTGCTGGCAATTTAGTAACTCCAATTAACCTCAGCATGTTATTGGACCAGGGGGGCGGTGAACCGGAATGCATGGAAAAAAACCCACAACGACAAGGGGGGAACATGCACATCCACACACGGAGCCCAAGCGGAGACCGGAACCCTGGTCCCAGCGGTGTCAGGCAGCAGTACCAACCACGGTGCCGCAAAACTGTTTAATTTAACTGGTTGAATAATTAATTGATTTAATTCCATTCATTCAGATTAATAATTTAACCCTTGGTCGATGCAATTTCTTTCCAAATTTACTTCTATTCATAAAGGCACCGTCTTTATTGGGGTGCCACTGGGAGGCCCAGCAGTGCAGATCCTCGGCACCTGAGCCAGTTCCCTGCGCGGCAGCGCTCGCCGGGGCCCGCGCCTGTTGTGCCACTTGCCCGGCCCCGTTTCCGTGACTCGCCATCGGCGGGACTTGGGGCACATCCTCTGCCTGCGCGCTCGCCGGCTCCCCGGGTTCCGCTTCCTCCACTTGGCTTTTCTTGATGCGCCTCTGAAAAGCCATGATCTTGGTCCTCTCTGTGATGAGGGAGCACTTCCAGCAGGCGCAGTGGTGAAACTGGCACTTCCCCGCGTGCCCTTTGAGCTGCACGATGAAACCGTGGTTCCTGCATCTTGCACACTTCGGGTTGCGGGTGATTTTTCCAGAGCTTTGCTGCTTTACGTCTTTTGGCAATCTAGGCATTTTTTGTTTAAATGTACTTCACTTTGATTACAGTATGAAAACGTTTAAGTTGAACTCTTTCAATCCTATTGATAATTTCGGTAATGGTGTGACAGTTAGTCTGGGTGGGGTAGATGCAATGTCACGTGATGTTAACCTTGAAACATTTTGACTGTGGGAATTGAGAAAGAGTCAAGTTCCCAGGCCAATTGAAAGAACTATTAAATTGTATTTTTTTTCCATGACGGTCAATGTCAAATTAAAAATTGAGAAAAAAATCCGGGTTGGTAGTGGAAGCTGATGAAATGTCTGTCCTTGGGCTTTATTATATTTTGATCTCTCTTTGCAACCTGTAATGATGTATTTACTTACTGCAGATTAAATGCATGTAGTTGCCTCCAAGCGTATACTGCATACACGCTGTCTTCAAATTATCAGAAGACTAATATTAGAGAAAAATCGTTAAAGAAGGACAATCTGTCTTCAGAGGAGCGCGGCAGGTGTCGGATCAGACTGTCAGACAGGACCGCGCTGAGGCTTTTCAAAGGGCACGTGCTGGACCAGTACAATTTGCTGGGGGGGTCTTCCGTGATCTGGTCTCCTCGGTGCAATTCGAAAAGAGGCACTCGGAAGGGAGGGACTTTCATCAATTGTTGGTGCAAAAGCTTATTAAGAGCTTATTAAGAATTAAGAGACGCCTCAGTTCACTGCTGTACACGGGATTTAAGGACTTACGGTGTTTGTTTAAAAATGTTAAGCATGATGGGAAGTACTCGGGTATCATCAGCGATTGAGTTATTTTTTAAAAAAGTTCTTTTAATTAGATCATAACTTACGGATAAGCACGACCTGGACCTGTGGTCGGTGTCTATGACATATTTAAAATCTTAACAGGCACGTGCAGGGAAGGTAGAGACACGTACCGCTCCCTCTCTCCACCTGGCTGATTTCTCACATCCACATCCATCCAGTATGTTTATTCTGAAAATGCATGATCCAATGAAAAGATATCCAAAAAAAAAAAAAAAACAGATTATTGAAAAATCATGGAAGGATAGGATGAAATGGGCCACATGGTCTTTTCAATGGTAAGGTTTATTTACTGATACCTAAAGTGTATGCAATTATTTTTTGACACTATCCATCCATCCATCCATCCATCCATCCATTTTCCAAACCGCTTATCCTACTGGGTCGCGGGGGGTCCGGAGCCTATCCCGGAAGCAATGGGCACGAGGCAGTTTGTGCCACTACTGTATGTAATAAGTAGACAGCGCTACTGGCACTGAGGTGATTGAGGGTCAGTGCGGGAAGCGAGATGAATTGTTATCCGTGCAGAATGCGGCCGATACTGATGTTTCATTAAATCTACTCAAGCATCAGATGAAGGGATCAGTAACATTGCAGGTTATTAAAATAAAAGGCAGCCTTAAATGGACTGCGGTGTTGGGATACTGGGCTGATAACCAGGTCAGTTAATGGAAACATACCTGGAAGTGCCGCATACCTGAGCAGATCTCGCCTGGAGGAGGCCACGCTGTGTCGGACATAACAGATCGCTGCCCCCTCCGAGCATCGCTGCGGATTTGCAGCCTAATGGTCATCTCTCCTACGTGTGACATTTGGCCATTTGGCGAACCTACAGTAGTGAATGATAGCTATGCCTTTCGAACACAGAAGCTAATTTTACGGATGTTATGCTGTAGGATAGTACCGTAACAGGGGCGGCTGTGGGGGAGGGGAGCGCCCCTGTGACATGCATGCCCCCCACCCCAAAAAAGTATGCTACTTGGCGGTTAAATAAATGTATTATTATTGTCGTTGTTTGTTATGTTTCATTACATTTACATATGTGGCTAACGCTTTGTGCGCTGGGAACAGGCGAAACGCAAATAAACACATTTCCTTAACGGACTCTTAACGCGGGTGCATCATGCAGATCGTGGAGACGCTTTAATTGATGTGCAATTGATGAATGCAAAGTTAACAGAAAAAAAAATGATCAAGCTTGTGTAGCAAGACGGTCTAAACACGAAATCAGAGTGAGTAACATTTGTAAAAACCGTAAAATGTAACTGCAAAGCATTGCATAAATAACTTATCGGTTTTCAAAGTCGTCTTTTGCTTTTTAATGCTTGCAAACTAGTGTAACGACTGGCCCCAGTCTGCCACCCCCCAGTTGAAATGGTATAGACCAGGGCTGCCCAGTCCTGTCCCTGGAGAGCTACCACCCCGCACTGCTTAGGTACAGCCCTAATTTAACACACTCTTCAGTTATATCTCGGTATGAATATAGCTGACTCTAATACTGAGGTGATACTGAAGGGCCTGATTATCTGCATCAGGTGTGTGTGTGTGTGTGTGTGTGTGTGGGGGGGGGGGGGAGTTCAGGACTGGGCAGCCCTGGTCCAGAACCACCGCTGTATAGTACTTAGACATGCACCGA
>JAODJX010000047.1:3775705-3793794 GCA_026776945.1 Isichthys henryi
CCCATCCTGGGTTGTTCCCTGCCTCGTGCCCATTGCTTCCGGGATAGGCTCCGGACCCCCCACAACCCAGTAAGGATGGATGGTCCTTTCTGGGAAGACACCAGTATGCTGCTGGTGAGACGTTTGCGTCAGGCAGAGGATGCAGCTACGAAACTCACACAGACCGACCGACCTCAGGTGCAGGCAGAGGACAGCCCAGACAGGGCCACCCCCTGTCTTCTTTTGTCCTTCTTTTGCAATGTTTTTTGCAATGTTTACATCACTTCTATGATGCAAACCCACTAGATCACAGCCACGCAGCTATATATTTCCATTGATATTTTTTGAAATTATCATGCATTGTAACAGTTCTGGGTTTCTGAGCTATTATGCAACAGTCCCTGTTTTCACTTTGATGTGAGTTTCAGTGTGTGGCTTGTTAGGGTTGGGGGATCACTGTCTTTGTCCAGAAGGTTATGGGTTTGAATCACATGGACAGAAGAGTCTGCTGTTTCCTTCCTCTCTCCCCTCAGTCCCACCCTGTGTTTTCTGCCATAACCTCTGCATTACTTTTGAACTGAATACTGCATAGATTACACACACAAGTGCAGTATGTTTAATAAGAACTTCCGCCTGTCATATTTCGTATTTAGGACTGTGCACACAAAGCCACTTACCCCATCTGGCATGCATGGACCCGTCAATATGAATTTATTACTCCTGCTGAACTGCATTTGCAGCAACCTAAGAATCTCTACAAATGTTAGGCTAAAGGAAGGCAGTCGGCAAGCAAAACGGTAGCAGAGAGTAACGTGTAAAGTAAGAGAAATGTACTTCTGGCGCCTCGCGCTGAACCTCGGTGTGAATAATTCATCCGAGACGCGGATACAGTTTCTCCGGCGGCAGCACTACGCTTAATGAGAGCAAAAATCTCGTATGAAACGTTATGAACTTTCAGTGGCGTTTTGGAAGGTGCTCTGATGCGATTGTCATTATTAATGAGAATGCGCAGTTCCATCTTGATTAAAAAGCTGGCCGCACTTCTAACGCCGAGGTTCCTTAAGATGTTGCATTTAAACTGCCGACTTACTGGGGTCTCGCATGCTGGGAACTGCAGTCTGCGACTCTCAATGACACTTCTAGTAGAAAGGGCTTTTCTCATACGGAATAATTAGCCAATGTACTGTAAGATATGTCCGCAGGATCTACCAGAGGTAAAAGAAGATGCACCCTCTTGGGCAGAGAAAGGCGCCTCTTGAGTAAGTGTCAATGTCCCATTTTGTACTGAATATTGTACGTGAAACTTGGTCAGGGGCCACACAAGGATTGCACTGCATAATAAAGCTTTTATTTTGTGTCTGGGGCCCTTCAACCACCCCCCCCCCCCACAGTGTACTGACCATTTGTAACCAACAGGGGCTCCTCAAACCTTGAGGCCCCCACACATGCATGGTTTGATTGGCAGTAAACACCGCTGCAGTCTGAGGTCATCTGCTGTTCAGTTTACCTGTCGTTCAGTGGTGCCACGTGTCAGTCGCCATACTGCTGTTAAAAATTTAAAACTAAATCTGGGCTCACATGCTAAAATCGCAGTAATGCTAAAGGTGAGGCTTCTGTGCTCCCATCCCAGGCTCCCTCTTCAGGTTCACAGCTCTGCTGGCCTTGTGTGTGTGTGCTTATTTTGGGTCTTCCTGGTTTTATTACGCAAGTACAAACCAGCAAATGACTGCTAATATGTTCTTCGTAAAGTAATACAGACTCAGAAGTGACGTGTGAATTTTCAAGCTGCGTTTCAGCCGTGAGGCAGGATGTGACTCAGAGCAGTTTGGACTCTGCCGGTGTCCAAAGCAGCATTACTCATGAAGAACTGGAGTCGCTTTATCTTTGAAGCCGTGCCTAGTAGGTTTTAGGTTCAAATCCCAAGAGGGCTTGACCTGTTGATGAGTCTGATGAAGTCTTTCTGTATGAGGAAATCTTAAATGTAATAATATGGACACTAGAATTAACGAAGTACTGAGATCCCATGTGTGGTGGCATTTGAAAGAATTATAACCCAGTCCAATATACTTGCGTAGAACTTGCATAGTTTTCCTGCATGTCTGCAATTGCACAAGCTGGTTCTGTCATCACCACATCTGCACGGCTGGCTCTCTCCGGGCTGTGGGTATGTTATATCCCATAATGCACTGTGATTATGTCTCAAAGTATTTCCAGATAGCTATTCGTATTGATCGCTTAGGTTGCTGCACTTACACTCCGAGAAAATATTTCATCATTCATAAAATGGTGACTTAATTAAGGTTGAGGATCAATTCAGCCGTTACTGGTGGAAATGTTTGTGGTTCTGAGACACGTTTACAGAGGGTCTGGCTGTGGATTCATCTTTTTTCTTGAACAGGTGGGACGTTAATCTGGGCGGGGCTGCCTCTAGGGGATGCTGGGAATGAGGAAGCCTGTTTCCTGTGCGCTGTCCGCAGGGTGCCCTCCTGCCTCATCTTCTGTCTCAGTGTCCCACTGTCTGAGACACGATGGGCAGATTTGTTTCACATTTATAGTAAATTCACTCCTTGTTAACGGACGTGGTCATAGCAGAATTGTGTGTTGTGCTGAATGCGTGCATTTTGGAAATGTCCGCATGAGTAAGCGGAGACAACTGGAATAAAGCAGACAAAATGAGATGGCAAAGGTATATAGAAAAAAACAGCAGTTTATATAGGCAATTTACTATTTACTTCAGGAGAAAGTTCAGGAGAAGGTTCTGGAGAGAGTCTGTCCAGCTCATTTTAATAAGATTTTCTACCCGGGTAAATCAAACGCTGTAATCTGGGGGGTGGGTCTGCTGTGGATCATCAATCATGGGCTTGTCTAGACCCCTTCCCTCTCTCTCTATTTCATTGACTTGTTCTCCTTGTCAGGTGTATCAGCTACCTGTACAGATCCATCCAGTCAGTTCAGTCCTTGGGTGTTTGTCTGGTTAAGTAAATATGCATTAAACAGCACAATTTCATTTCTAATCTTTTGTTCTTTGAGTTCTTTGTTTTAGTGGCACTAAATGAAGCCAGGGCATTTTTAATGGTGGTATTATAATTGATTCTTTTTAAAAATATAAAGTTGTTGAAATGGCTGTCGTGTGTGTGATTTGAAAAGCTAATTTGCGTGGAATTGCATGGAGATTATTTGAATTAATACTGCCGAATGGGTCTTCAGATCAAAACAAAGCACCGTTTTCCCATCCATCTTCCACGACTACAGGTCGTATCTTCTCTCTGTTGGCTTGAGTTATTGATTGGGGCTTATTTTTGGGTCGTCTTACCCCCTGTTGGTGCCGTCTGATTTGGTCGGACAGATTTTTATGTAGCGGGAGATTATGTGCAGTCTAAGCGTAATGCCATTAAATGTAGCGATTATGCTATTGGAATGGTCGTAGCCTGCATTTGGCCGCCTGCAGGCCTTACAGTCACGATTACTGCTTCGGTAATGCCTGGTACTTTTAGATTAAATGGCTGATTATTACTCAGATGGATTCTCCTACGAAAACTGATTAATCTGCAGTGCCATCACTTATATTTGCTGAATAGAGCATAAAGGATTTTTAAGATTCTGGCTATTGATGTGTCAGCCGTTTGTCTGCGGAGGGCTGCAGACTGGACACTCTGATCTGTGTTCTTGCCCAGAACCTTTTGGCCAAAGATCTGTGTGTGAAGATTCTGCTGTCGCTGCCTGTAAGACTAAGACTTTATGCACCAATCCGTTGAATCATTTAATAATTTGGCTCAATGTGTCATGAGAGGGGACCCCCTCCTACCTCGCATTGTAACTCACCCACGTAGTTGGTGTAATTCCTATGATTTTCCCCTAGGGGGCAGAGGGTGCTGGGGGCAATGGGAAGAGCAGGACAATGGATGCATTCGAAACAGAACTACAACCCAATGGAAAAAGTTTGTTCCCAGGAAGCAAACGCATTGTGAGGACTCTTCTGGGGTGATTGGCAGGCACATGACTGCATCACTATTGAATCACAATCAGATGTAGACACCCTGATTATGTCTGGGAAGAAAATGTAATTCTAAGTGCTTAGTCTGTTCACATGACAGTGAAATAATAGGATTCATTTTAAAATTAAATTTCTACTTTGATGTAAATTAAATTCATATGCCTATATTATGGTGGAATGAGGACATGGGCTCATAACACAGAGGTCAATGGTTCAAATCCCAGGATGTAGATAATTACATAGTTACATTATGTATTGGTCTGGCTTGTTAGAAAAACACAGCCGTATGAATGAATAAAACCAGGACAGTGTATAAAAATGCTAGATAAGCAAATAAATCTTTTAATAGTGCTTTTATGTTGAGACACACTTTAAATGAATGACTGCTATTTGTTTAACCATTTATGTTTCCTACTTTATTCATAAAATTTGCCTTTAAGAAATGTTTCTTCATATAACAGTCCTATTTGCAGCTTTAAAGTACTTTGTAAATCTAATTTTTATGTAAATCTTTTTTTTTTTTTGTTTCCCCAGCTGTGCTGAAGTACACTGAACCACAGGCAGTCGTATGGATAAATCTTAGAACATTTTAAGAATCATACAACAAACGCGAAGATGTCAAGTGTTTCAGTCTACGTGCAGTTTAGCCTCGAACGCTTTCCTAAGCGCAGACATGTTATTGAGCAACAAAAGCCAAGCAAGCGTGAATCCTACAAGCCCTCAGGCAAAGACGCTAAAGACCAAAGCAGGGTTTGTGTAAAAATGCTACCAAGAACCAATTGGGCTGCTTTCATTTTAAATTGCATGCTTTGCGACAGTATCTTCCTTTCAGGTTTCTGAGGCAGCGTCTGTATCACACAGCATATCTATGAGGGGAGGGGGTGGCGTGGGGTGGAGTTTAAGAGGTTATTCAGCTCAAATCAGCTTTGAATCCTGGGAATTTCAAAGACCTTGATGATTTTAAAAGCATAAACGGTCAGCTTTCTCAAAAGCCAAACAAATAAATGTCTTGTCTTTAACTTAAACAACAAGAGCTGCAGTGTTGACTACAGCTTGAGTCACTGTCAAATTTTGCTCCATATTTTCAAAGTCATGCAACTGAAGGTCTTGCGCAGTGATTTTGCTCAGGTTGATGTTGGGCAGGTTGTCTGTCTGTTGATGGCCAAGAAGCACCTGTCCCGTCAAAATGGGACACTCCAGTTGTATCTTCTACAGGCAAATGTCTGTCAAGGCTGCAACCAGGGAGATGGCGTGAACGGACGAACCACATGTGTTGAGTTCTCTTAACACTGCAAATTCCCCGGCCTCTCCTACAGTGCACATGTAGGCTAGAATAACACATCAAATTATCCGTAAACGCTTCTGTATAATTTCGTTATAGTGATGAACTCATGGATTTCAGAATGAAATGAATAGGCAATTATAAAATTTTCCTGACATTTTCTTTGTAATGTAAAAATCGTTTTGAAGATCTGGGATCGACCTTTTCATTAAACATTATTGGTAGATATTTAATGTATATAGATATTTAATCATTTCAAAATTCTTACAGTCAAACAATTCAAACGCCATCATTTTCATACTCTGGTTCTATGGACCGCATCCAACTGTTGTGTTTATATACCTTCAGGGTTCTGATCCAAACTCGCTGTTTGGATAATTTTGAATCTGATCCAAACTCACTGTGTCCCCCAACCCCTCCCCAATCTTCAGGATGATGCAGACACTAAGTATAGACTCCCAGAAAAAAGGATACCAAGTTGTACCTTTGCTTGTCACTGGGTCTGTACCCTCAAGTGTCTAATTGTACCCTTAGCTGTAGGTAATTGTACCTTTCCAGGTACAGAAATTGACTCCTGATGGACACTCTTGTACCACTGATGGTACATTAATGTTGTTTGTACCTTGTAGATGTTCCTCTGAGTCCATTTCTGTACCTTAAAAGGTACAATTCCCTACAGCTAAGGGTACAGCCCAAATGACAAGGAAAGGTACAAATTGGTGCATGCCCTTTTATCTGACAGTATACTGGCTCTCCCAGTACAGCCTAAGGCTCACAAAAACCAGAATGTTCTCATTCTTCTGGGTCTCTAAGTAGAAGGGAGCTGCCAGCCACGTGATCCAAGATCAGAAGCCCACTTGATTTTTGGCAGAGTGCAATGCACACTGGAGGTTCTGAATGTGGACTATTGCTATGTTCTGCTTCAAGTCAAACTTCTTCTATATGCTGTAATGTATGACATTTGTGGGGAATTTACTTTTTTTATAGCAATTTAGACATGTATATATCACTGCTGAATTAAGAACAAAATTGTATCTTGCTGGGGCTTCCTCTCCCGTTCAAAGGTGACGACGTTAAATGCTTCGCGTTACGCTGTATGTTTCTAAGAGAGGTTCATCGGGTAACAGCCATTGAAAATGGATCTTTAATATTACTATTGCTGCCGCCTTCAGATATAAAGTTTGCCTACAGGGTTTACCACAGGTCAAATCCCTTCTGTGCGAACATCAAAGCGTATGAACAGCTCTAGTTTCGCGCAAAGCTGACCATGGTTAGACGTAGGGAATTGACATAAGTGATTTTTTTTTTGCAGATCTTGCATTTATTTTACGGCGTGTTCCGCTTTCGTCTCCTGCTCGCTTTACGCGTGATTTCTCTTCTCTCTTATTAATATTTTAATTATTTTTTCCTTGCTGGACAATTGAAGAGGCGGCCCCGCCCATAAGCGCCGTCGTCACCACTTGAAATTGCTAGTGGGCCTGGAGGACGATCGGCGAGGTAGCGCAGTCGCATCGCTGGAGGACGGGAATCGGACTGGCTCCGGCTTGCGCTCTAGCTCCGAGATGTGGACCGAAATAGGAAAGGTGATGCTGCTGCATTTATTTCTCGTGGAGCTACACTCCGCAAAAGGTGAGCTTACAACTCCAGATAATGTAGAAATGTGTGTGCATGTGTGAGGAGAGATGGTGACGGTGATGTGCGGGATACGGAGCGATGCACGTTTTTATTACCCGATAGTAACTGGAGCTGCAGTTTAATTAAACTGCAATTTCGAAAACGCCGTTACGGACATATATGCCGTGATGGACAGATCATGTCGTTATAGTGAGATGACTCAGTGAAACGCGCTTTTTATTTGTGCATGAGGATGCATGGCAGTCCCCCCTGAAAGGGAGCCCTCAGTGTAATAACGGTGTAAGTGTACAGGGGGGGCAGCGTCTGTGTTGTATTCATTTTCCTGCCTTTAACCCACAGCCCAATGATACCTGTTAATAATGCAAGCGGTTTTGTGCCACCCATTGGGATTAAATAATATTTCACATCTGCCTCTTTTTGCAAATTTTTATTTAATAGTTGGTAGTAGAACAAAGTAAGAAAATACTGTGTAATTGTTTTGTGGCTATTGTGCTTATATTTTAGGTCATTTTATGCTAAGTAATTTTGGAATTTGAACAAAAATAAATGATTCACCCAGAATTTTGTCTGTCTGAAGGATCTACAACAGAATGTGAGACGGGTCAGTTTCAGTGCAAAAACGGAAGGTGTATACCCACGATCTGGAGATGCGATGATGACGACGATTGCTCGGACAGCAGCGACGAAGAGAACTGTCGTAAGTAAGAAACAGAAAGGTTATGATGCACTTGATAAAATGAATATGATGTATGATGAATTTGTGCAATTTCCGTTTAACATTTGCGCATTTCCCCGGTACACTTCAGTGCCGAGGACTGTATTGCGGTCTATATAGTTGTTATTTTTTGTGATGAAATCTCTCTGCACAGTGGCGTGTATTTAAGCACTATGTTTAATTCGGGACAGTCTGTCACAAACAGATGATGTGAGGTCAGTGCCGGACAATCCGGATTTGAGCACATTTATTTGGGTGCGTACAGGTTAAAACTTTAAATCTGCCAACTGTAGTCGCATCTTGCGTTTCAATTCTCAGTTCTGTTTGAATCACACATTGAAAGGAAGTACAGATTGGTTTAAATCACATTTAATGCTGATAGTTAATATCCAGATAAAGACAATGGCGCCGCTAAGTGTCTTTTTGTGCATGTATTAATAAACGGGGTTAATTAGATGGCCTCATGTCATACGATTAACGTATGAAACGACAGGACATGAAGTCCCTTGCCGAACTACTAGTGAAATTAAGCAACTTTTGACAATGTACATGAAAAAAATCTGTAAACTTATATGGCTTTGTTATTAAAGGTGCATGTTGGGTTTTTTCTCCTTAAGAATGTGGAAATAATGGTTACTATTAACATTTTTTAACATGTTTCATAGTCTGTATTTTGCATTGCACCGCTAGTCCCTGATGATCTTACCCTGGGTATGAAGGTCCCGGGCGTTTTGTGATTAATGTGCAGTGCCCATGGTTACTGTCAGCAGTGTATAGTCTCTGCAGTGACCGGACCTCCGTCAGACTTGCGTAAATGTTGAGCGCTCCCTTGTTTGCAGTTATATTGCAGTCATTTCAGGTACGTCGGCTGTCATGCCAGCAAGCAATGAAACATTGTGTGGCTCTCTGCTTCTCAGTGCCCCATCCCCCAATGTGTTCAGGCTAACAGATGATGTCTGTTTTGGATATTTTTCGCTCTTCGTAAATCTGGGTAGCATTTTGGGTTACCTCTCCAGCAAATGACCTCTAAAAATTAGTACAATTTCATGAAGGGGGGGATTGGGCTCAGTACCCTGCTCTCCAGAGGTGTCAGCTGACAGCTTGTAGATAAATAGGAAAAAACTGATGTGTAGACAGTGTCCCTCTTCCCAGCAGTGACGTGTAGATGGCCTACATTGTTAGAAGGAGGACAAAATGACAGTAATGTGGAGGCCTGCCAGGTCTCTCATGACTAAGTGAGTTATAGTTAAATTATTTTGGAGAATATGGTACCTTTTCGCCTATTGGCCTCCCGGCTAATAATGAGCTAAAATGCCCCACCAACCCTCATGCACGAAACAGACACCTGTTTGCAAGAATGTCATGCGCCTCTGTGCAAAAATAAAAATAAATGATCGCCCTTATAATGAGCTGCAACTGGAGCGTTGCTGACGCATCGCTCTGCCTCTTCTACTGGCCCGAGACCTCAGAACTCCACTCAGCGTAAGGACGGGCACTGAAACGGCATCAAAACGGGGGCTTTCTGAGGAGTCGGGAGCAAAACCTGTACACGGTACAAGTGCGTGAATTTGGCCGTAAGCGTAGCGTCCCAGGAGGTCTGACGTTCTCATCCTGCCGTGGAAGCAGGACGCGCCGTCGGGCTTCGAGCAGGGAAACCGGGTCACTCCAATCGTTACTGTAACTCACGGAGTCGTATTAGCACAGCGCTCTGAAATCCCTTGTGCGAACTTGTACAATAGCGATGGCAGATTTGATCGATTAAGTTGGTAAAGTGTCTTTAATCGTAATTATGTGCACGGTATGAACTGTTAAGGCACCGCGAGGAATGATTCGAAGAGCGAGGCGCGAGACGCGCAGGGACACGCTCATTGAAATGCGGAGCGCGCGCGCGACGGGGCGTCGCGAGCTTTCGCTGGAGAGCGTCCCGTCGCGCGCTCTTTGGCGGGAGTGGATTAATTGTGGCGGCGGGCGGTTTCGGGGAAACGAGACGTGAGTAATCGATGGCAAGTCGATCGAGGCACATTAAGATAATGTTGAAAGGTTTGGGTCTAAGGAGTCCCAGGCTGCTTTTGACTTGAGCTTTAAAAACACTTTGGAACATTCCCGTTATATTGTCTGCGCTACATATTAGATGGACACGTGGACATCTGCGTCCTGCAGTAAATTGATGTATATTGTCCCTAGAAATAGACCTGAACTGGGGAATTGTGTTAAGTTGTATTTCTAAGCAGACTTTCCGTATTTAAACAACCCAGCCATTCGCTTTAGTTTCCCCCTTTTAAATAATGAAATTGAGGCACCTGTAAAATTCAGACACTGGCAACTGCTAGGTCAGTGAATTCTCGGAAGGTCAGGGGTCTTAATCGTGTGTTGTGTTTTGATCTTGGCTGGATGTGCGGGTTTGGTTACTGGCGTGGCTGCAGTGCTGAGGGTGGGCTGGTGCTGCATGGTCCGGCATCTCTACAGCACAGTGACGGCTCTATCCTTCACAGAGAAGTGGCCATTTTAGTCAGTATACCCTGCTTCATCTGTTGATGGTGCCTGCAAATTCTTTATTCCTCTCCTTCAGCTTCCATTTTGCTTATCTTTGGGTTCTTACTGCACGTGGGTAGGGGATGCGGAAAATGGAGCTAGAAGTGGACAGCGCCCATGGATCACGGCAAACCAAGAGGACGACCCCCTGATTTGCTCCCCACTTGCATGTGTGGAGGTCAGAGGAGACTCATAAATATGAAATGACTCTGGGTTTTTTTTTTTTTTTGCAGAGTTAAAACTAGTGTGTCTCCTTACACAGTCGAGATTTTTTTTTTGCTTTGGAACATTACAAGGCTCATTACCCCCGTTTATTTTTGTGGAACATTTTTGTTTTGTCCGAGTGCCTTGTCAGTTTTTTTTTTTTTTTGTTCCTCAGAAAAAGGGGATCATCGTGTGCCGACAAGCATATTCTCAGTGCCGAGACGCCGACCTCAGAAGCCAGTTTACCTCCTGATTTGCTCCAGCAGCTCATTAATCTTTCTTGTTATTGGAAATGATTATTAGAGGGAAACACGGGAGTCTATTAAATATGAATATAGGCAGAGCCTTTTCCAGTTTAGTGGTGGCTGAGTGTAGAACATGCGTCCGGGGACTGACACTGGCAATGGCACGACTGCTGTTTTCTTGTGGGGAGGGGGGCGGTGGCTCTCCTATGCCCACTAGTGTCAGACACAAGAAGCGCAGCATTGATGTCTGTGGACGCCAAAGCGCTCAGTGTGGTTTGCCTCTATCCCGTCCCTGATGGCACAGCAGTCGGGGCAGATCAAGATGAGGGAAAAAGCAGGTCTTGGGGATGGAAATACCTTCTCTTCAACATAAGTATAAATGGGGAGAGGGGTTCCTGAGAAACCGTGCTGTTTGTGTACCGGGAATGGTGCCTGGAGATGGCTCACCTTCCACTGCAACAGGAGGCCGCCATGCCCTGTAGTTGCCCCTCAGAGTGATGTCCATCACCATGTCCACTCCTATCCTCTGTCACCTTGCATCGACTCTCTCTCACTTTGCAGGTAGTGGTTATACCTCAGGTTGCTGTGAGGATAGTTCAGTTTCTTACGAGGCTGGTCTCACTCCTCTGGCAGGGGGCGTGTTCCTATAGCACATCAATTAAAGTGTTTAGTTTACGGTCCTGGTTTCTTCTTTGTGTCTAGTGTTTTGTGTTGCAAACCCCCCTGTAGGATGATTTTACTATTCATCGATTCTGTTTGCAGTCTTTTCCATATTATCAGTCTCCCTTTTATGATCAGTTGTTATCTATAATCAATATGCTGTAACCTCGGACTGGTAAAGTGGCTGAAAGATGCATTGTTGTTGTTAAACGAAGCAAAGTTTAAATTTGTACATTAAATTTGTACATTGGTCACGCATCTAATGTTTACAGTGTATGGGGGAAAATAGCTGGGACGTATTTTACGTGGAGGGGGAAAAAAGCTTTTCAGAAAAAGCAGGGTGTTGTGAGACATGGGGTCAGGGGGTCAGTGATGCTTAGAAACCTGAAGGGGGGGATCTGAGGGGGTGCTGGTGGCTGTGAAGGCCAGTGAGATCAGCAGAGCATTTGCCTTCCTCTTGGTGTCATGCCTGAGTTTTTTTTTGTTTACCTGTTAACTTGGTTTATGTGAGCTGGCTGTGTTCATGGGTTTTACATCTCGGCCTCTCTACAGGTGCAACAAAACTCAGTCTTGCACTTCTGTGAAACATGCGCACACTTTTATACAAGCGAGAACAAATCTTGGGGTCAGAGTGCTGGGCCAGACATTTATTTGGTAATTCTGGGGCTTTTTGGGGTTAAAGGCCTCACTCAGTTACTCCTACACAGGACTTGGACCAGCGAACTTCTACATACAGTCACAGACTGCTAACCCACACCCTCTGTGCTCATTTCCAGAGTTTGAAATTGTTTATCAGGATGTTCATTTTGTATATTTGGTTTTATTCTGACATTCAGTTATCATGGGAGGTGAAGGCTTTGCTGTTTTTAAAGAATCTCGGATTGGTGGGGGGGGGTGAACAAAATGGAGTTAGTACCGAACAGAAGTTTGGCGTCTGTGTGCACATGTCACTAAAGGGATTTTAAAGAACAAGCGTACTGCGGAATGGCATTTGGGCTGCTTCATTGGACCGAACAAGGTACTTGCACTCAATTTCTTCTGAATGTGTTCAGCTAAAGGAGTGACCTGTCCCCCCCCCTCGCGGGTCAGCTTAAGGGGGAAGTCTTTCAAGTAAACGGCTGTCTGCTGTGGGCAGAAATGGCCCGTTTAGCGGGTTCACTGCTGTGTTGTATGGGGTCTGCGAATGGGAGTTGGGCCCTTTTCACGATCCGCACTCTCATCTCGAGCTCCGCCACGTAGCTGCTGACCTGTGTGACGGGATCTGCACGCCCCCCCCATACAGGCTTCTTGTTAGCTTCCGTTTAGGAGTTGATTTCAGCTCTTTGTGGGCTGTAGATCCTTGCATGGGATCTCAGCCCAGTCATGGCTGCCGGTCGCTTCAAGGCTTTGAGGTTCCCAAACTCTACCGGGTCTCCATGGAAGTCTGAATGGAGTGAATGGAGTCTTTTGTCTACGGTTGAGAGGACCCTGAGCTTTGGCGTCTTTGGTGCGAGTCACTAATGTGCCTCCAGGGTCACGCATCACCCCCTCCCGCTCCCCGCCTCTGTACGGCTGAGCCAATCTGCCCCCTCCCTCCTACGGTCTGCTTTCAGGAAACATCCCGGAATAGCTTTGTTCCTCTTCTGCAGCCTCCACTCAGTGAGCTCTGGGGACACCTTTCAGATACTTCATTGTATTCTACCATCCCAGGCTGATTCCTGTCTGCGCGCACTTCAATGGCAAGATGGAAGGTCTACTTGTGTAAGATTGCCAGAGGTTCACGGTATGAACCTGCAGGGACAGTAGATATTAGGATATTTTCTCTGGACAGTCCTGTGGACAGTTTGGGTTTATGTTGTTTGTGCTGTAAATGTTGTGACGTAATGCTCAAAATAGAGGAGGTTAAACATGCATTGAGATGTAATACTTCTCGTGTGTGTGTGTGTGTGTGTGTGTGTGTGTGTGTGTGGCTAAATTAATTGGAAAAGAGCGCTGTGTCTGATGGTTGTTCCACTTCTGTGATCCAAAATTGGTTCTTTTTTTAATTTTTGTTTTATACTATTTACATAAGAAATAAAATGAATAAATCTGCCCTAAAACAGATAAATCTATCCAGAGATTTGGCTAAATAAATCTGACTTATTTTTCACATTTACTCAATGCAGTACGACAGCGAAATCACTAGTCCCTTATGTTGTGCATGTTAATCAGGATGTTTTGCCATGTGTTTTTAGAGGTATCAGCAAACTCCATATATTTCCCATCATAAACAAATTGAATGAATAAGTGGAAGTAAACATGTGTAAACTATGTATAAATGCTAAACGTTTTATGTCTGTGGGTGTGGGAATGTGATTATACAAGTTAGTGACTCCATGTGATTGATCGTCTACTTGAAGGCTGCCGTTCATTATCTGAATGATGTTTTCTTGCTTTCCTGAAAGATATCTTCCCTAAGTAGAATTAAGTATTTATGAGCGATTTTTATGATCCGCTTGTCCATTTAGGGATCCTTCTCAGGCCTGCCTTGCTAGATAACTGGGGCGCTTAAAGTATTATCATGCGTGCCGCAGAGTAAATCATGTTTAAAATACGATTCCCCCGAGCGGTGTGAGGTGTGCGATGCGAGATTGAGCCCCATGGTGTCAGTCCCCACTACCCGAGACAGCATAGCTGAGCACAGGCACCCCTCCCCCCCCGCGTGTCTGAAGTTTGTGTACCGGCCGACTCGGTTGCGGGTGGTTTTGGCAAATGCTGCTGGCAACATTTTGGTTGAGCCATTTTGAAGAGGATCTGCATGAGTACGTGAACCAGAAGAGCAGAACCTCACACACTCACAAACTCGCCCCTCATTCCCTTTTCACTGTAGCTCCAGTACTTTGGCTGTCAGGAAGCCCTGGGGGGGGGGGAGCCCAGGTGTCTCAAGCTTTCTCTCCTCAAATCTCTCTATCGCCCCCATTATCGCTTCTTGTCAGCTCTGGTCTGGAACTTGAATGCCGTTCTCCATGGCTTTGTGCAGGCAGATGACAGCTCAGTGTGTTTAGTTATTTATAAGGTCCTATAGATGTAATGAAATGAATCGATGCCTTATTTGCCATTTGAGTGAGTGTGAGTACTGGTGCACTGCAATGCTTTTAGTATTCGCATATGCCGTCTTGCTGTCATGCACACATGCACAGGTGAGAGTGAGGCTTGGGGTCCGGGCCTCTTATCTCCTGCTGTCTCCCTGTGCATGGAGGCAGTAGGTGTGGAGTGACGTTCTGCTTTCTTCACTCTGCTGTGTTGTGCTGGAATCTCACACCGAGGTTCCTCTCTTTTTCGGTTTTGTTCCCATCTCCTTCAGGTGGCTCTGGCCGGCCTCCTAATGTGGTCCTTAAGGACTCTTCTGTCTAAATCCTATTATTACATCAGATTAATTTGGATGCTCTATGGGCGTTTTTTTTTTCTTCCGCCGAATTCACCAAGCGGGCTGGTGAGCTCTGGCGCGAAATCATTGGGAGTGTGCTTGTCACCCGCCGCGCCGTCCGTGTGCAAATGCTCACTTCTGCCTCAGCTGCTATACGACTGGAAGAAGCAGCGACGTTGCTGATTTCACCATGGTCCTCTTCTTTCGATCCTCTAGATGGATCCTGATGCCTGTGTGATGTGGAAGTTCCAGTTTGCTAATGACCTTAACTGTGACAGCCGCTCTTCACAGGCTGCTAAAATTAATTGCGTTCTGTGCTTCTCGCGAAACATGCCGCCATTCTGCCTGTGTGTCTTTATGAACTCTCACCCACCTGCCGCAAATTCCCACACTTGCTGGTTCTCGCGCACTCAGTGTTTGTGCTGTAGTTAATGTAGCGGGGATCATCTGATGTTTCCTCCTGAACCCTTGGGATCAGCAAGGCGTGCTACTGGGATTAATGTCATGACAAATAATCCTGCATGCCTCTAGAGGGCAGCGCTGATGGGTGAATCGATCCGGCGCTTGCCCCGACCCCAGTGTGCCGTTCATTATCACCGTTGCCAGTGCGTGGGGTGAGGAATTTGGGATACAGCCAGACGAGGTCCCACAGGAACTGGGATGCACTTCAAAGCGCACAATCCACTAGACCGTTATATTCACCGTTTTATCTGTGCATTTGGTCCGATTTGCTTTCTTTTCCCAGAACACTTATATCTGACAGGTTTGCAGCTACCATTCATACAATGAGGTCCGAATGACGTCACATTTTAATAATGAATGAATTAATTGTGCCATCAGATTAAGCAGCGTTCTTATAGGTAGTATATAGCCAACAGTACATAGAATATCCCCTTGTAAAAAGGCTGGCTAGTAATTATGCTGTTGGCTTGCAATCTTCCGTTTAAGCTAGTATCATTTGTATATATGGTGTTTCAATGGACAATCAATTTTTGCCCATATCCTGTGAAGACAGTTTGCCCACACAACAGATAAATGTATTAGCAAGACTTTCATAATTCCACTTGCATATCATTCTTTTTTTTTTGACGACCATTCTGCCTGTGTAGATAAACACCTCGCGTTGTCAGGAATCCATCTCAAAGCGCGTGCCTGAAGCATTCTGATTGACCCTTGTCTTGTCAACCAGAGGAATGTTGAGGTGAACTTGGAAATTGCTTTTCCAGGAATGGATGTTAACGGATTTGATAAGGCTGTTTTCCATTCCCCGTGTTTCACCAACAGCCTGGATGCAGGTAATTTTATTCAAATAAATTCAACCCCGATGACTTTTTGGAAGTTAATTAACTTTTACTTTTGCTCTGATAGGGGAGTTAAATGAACGGACATGAGTTGGAATCTATTAGAACATCCAATTACAATACATTAAAATACGGGGAGGTCATATAGAGCATTGACTTTAGAGAAAATTGCAATTTTTTTGTTTTTCTTATATTTAATTATGTTTTTCTTGTCAGGCGGTGATTTATAGGCATTAGTTTATATTTAATTGGTATTGGGCAAATGTTGCCATAGCAAAACTTCAGTCAGTGTTGATTTACACGCAATGCGAAGGGAGTCTTGTGGAGTGTCTCACGCCAACAGGCTCCTGATTACTCTTCTGTGAAAGACCTTTGGACCACTGATCGCAAACCCTCTCTCTGTTTCACCTAAACTGGTCCCAACCAGGCTGTGTGCATAGATTTGTTTGTTTATTATTGTAACATTCCTCTGTTTCTGTACTTGTGTCGTGCCCGATGTCACCTTCACAGACTGCCTGTCTCTGCCGATTCTTAGTTCACAAACCCCGGTCTCCCTCTGTCGGGTTGTGAGATCTCCATCTCCTTCCCTGAGCCGCTCATACTGGATGGTGGGCTTTCGCACCTCCTGACCCGCTGCAGCAGAGACCCTGAATAGCTGCCAAAACCCAGATCACCGCGGTGCGCAGTGGGGTCACTGACGACCCCCCCCCCGCAGATGATGTTTCTGGACACGCGTGGTGCTGCGCCTTCAGAAACCTTCTGATCTCCAAGTGTGCGATCAGGGGCCAGCATGTGAGAGGATCACATCCTGGTGTTGTCCTGAGTTAATGCGAGCTGCTTTAATGAAATGCAGCCAAGGGATTTGTGTATATATATAGGCGATATTTACATATATAATATACATGGAGGATCGCTCAGTTTATCTTGTAGAAAAATGGCAAAAATAGAAACGCTGGGGTAATAATAAATAATATTTTAGAGGAAAGAAGTAATTTACTTTGGAAAGATAGTAAGTCAGTCGGCCTTTGTTCAGTTTCCCCATTAGAAGCATCTCTCATTCTCTCATTCCTCTTTGCTTTTGGTCCTGCCTGGCAGAGAGCTCACATGCGTGTGCATGGTCCCATGTGAACTCCAGTTGACTTGGTTCTTTTGCAGGGTGGGTTTTGAAGCCATTGAGTGGTGCGCCTTATAAATGGGAAGGTGGGTGTGTGTGGGGGGGTGAGCTCTCCCTGGGTCTGGCAGCTATTAATAAGGGTAACGCTCATCTCCCGCCAGTGAGGGTGAAGCCACTCCGCCATCCGCCTGCCTGAACCACTCGCCTCCATCTGGAGGGCCGTCCGCCGGTGGGGGTGAGAGCGACGCTGGCAGAAGGAGGTGCCTGCCAGCATTCCTGAGACAGCGGGCGACCCACAATGCCTTTCATCTCACAGCCCAGCCACCCTGGTGGTTGTTGGGGGAGGGCGGGGGATCTGGCAGCTTCTTGTACTGTCCTGCCTCTCCAGCTGTTCACACCCTTGTTGCTCCTCCCCCCACTCTGCCGTGCAGGCCCCGTCTGTCAGGCCGGTCAGCTCCTGCGGGGTCAGAGGTCATCCTGTTACTCTGGTGACTGTTACACCAGTGATTCATGATGGCCGTGCGGAGGGCAAGCTAAGCGTGGCTGCCATCCTCAGTGTTAAGGTTCATGAGAGGCCTTGGCCGCGGCGACGCTCGATGAATGTCGTTCCTTCTTTGTCCCCAGGAACTTGGAATGCAAGACTTTCGGTGACCCAGTTTTATGGCTTTTCCTGGCTTCCCTTTGGTGGGGGGTTTCGCTGAGATGTAGCGACCAAGATGAGACAATGCTGGCCTATTGAGATGAGCTGAATGAGGTGTACGGGCTCGCGATCCAGGCGACCACGTCCTGCTTCCTGTATAGGAATGGCCACCCTGAGAGTTTGAGGTTCTTATGATGTCTCTCACATCTCCATCACCAGTCCCACTCCTCTTCTCTTTCCCTTCATTGGCATCTGCGGCCAAATTGGCAGCTGGCTGTGTCTGGCTTGTATGCAGTGGCTCCCCCTTGTCTGTCATGCCTGGGAATGAATTGTCTGAACGTACGAGTGGCGTCTTCAACCGGTGGTTTCTGTTTCATTTTAAGCACCGGGCTTTGTTCTAATG